>PITA01000058.1:226032-436123 GCA_004023965.1 Spilogale gracilis
TTTTTTTTTTTTTTTTTTTTTTTTTTTTTTTTTTTTTTTTTTTTTTTTTTTTTTTTTTTTTTTTTTTTTTTTTTTTTTTTTTTTTTTTTTTTTTTTTTTTTTTTTTTTTTTTTTTTTTTTTTTTTTGGTATTTATATGCTTTGATTCCTCTCTCTTTTTTTTCTTTGGTGTAACATCTTCATGCATTTTCTTTGTGCTTATCATGGGGCTTATATAAAATATCTTATAGTCTTAATAGTCTATTTAAGGCTAATATCAACTTAACCTCAATCATATACCAAAATTCTACACTTTACTAGTATCCTTCTTATACTTTGTTATTGACATTATAATTTATCTCTGTTTTGTATCATATATATGATACATATGAAAACTATATGATATATTGTATATATATCTATTAATATATTTTTAGTCATAGTTTTTTAAGATTTATTTATTTTAGAGAGAAAGCGTGCGTGTATGCAAGTGGGGGGAAGGGGCAGAGGGAGAGGGAGAAAGACAATCTCAAGTAGACTCCCTGCTGAGTGTGGAGCCGGATGTGGAGCTCCATCTCAAGACCCATGAGGTCATGACCTGAGCTGAAATCGCAGGTTGGTCATGTAACCAACTGAGCCACCCAGGTGCCCTATTCATAGTTATTTTTTAACAATTTTTTTCTTTTAACTTATACTCAATAATTTTCTTTTAACTAATACCCTAGAATTATCACCACTGTTATAGTAATACAGTATTCTGTATCTGTCTATATATTTTCCTTTACCAACACATTTTATACTTTCTAATATTATTATTATGTTGTCCTTTGGTGCCATTTTTTTCTTTTTCAAGTTTTTATTTAAATTCCAGTTAGTCAATATGCAGTGTAATATTAGTTTCAGGTGTAAAGTTAGTCATTCGTCACCTACATACAATACCCAGTGCTCATCACAAGTGTCCTCCTTAATATCCATCACCCAGTTAACTTATCCCCTACCTACCTCCCCTCTAGCAGCCCTCAGTTTGCCCTCAGTCTGTAGTTAAGAGTCTGTTTTATGGTTTTCCCCCTTCTCTTTTTCCCCCCCGCTATATTCATCTATTTTGTTTCTTAAATTCTACGTATGAGTGAAGTCTTATGGTATTTGTCCTTCTCTGACTTCTCTGACACTTAGTGTAATATCCTCTAGCTCTGTCCATGTGGTTGCAAATGGCCAGATTTCATTCTTTTTTTACGGATGAATAATATTTTTTTAACGATTTTATTTATTTGACAGAGAGAAACACAGCCAGAGAGGGAACACAAGCAGGGGGGGTGAGAGAGGGAGAAGCAGGCTTCCCACCGAGCAGGGAGCCCGATGCGGGACTCGATCCCGGGTCTCCGGGATCATGACCTAAGCCGAAGGCAGTTGCTTAACCAACTGAGCCACCCAGGTGCCCCATGGACAAGTAATATTCTACTATATATCACGTATCATTTATATGTATGGGGATTATGGAGAGAAGGTTTCTTAATTTTCCTACCGGTTTTGATGTGGATGGTTTCACATTTGCCTGGGATGCAGGAGCCTCTCAATGGTTTCTGTATTTCTCACAAAGGGAATTGATTTTTGTACTACTGTGAATTGGTGTGTTCATGAGGGAAGGAAGAGTTCAGGGTTTCCTATTCTGCCATCTTGTTGAAGTCATTGTCAAAGGGGTTTTTAATCAAGGTATTGGTATTTTCAAAGAGATGGTTTCTGAATATTTATCTGGCATCAGTTTCATGGGTTTACTAGCAAGCATATTCGTGCAGATGAGCCACAGCTAGGTGTGTGCTCACGAAAGTTCAGTTCTTTTCAAAATAAGGTCATAGAAAGTACCTCAGTTTCATTGGTCTTGATGTATACTAATCATTAGCGATGGTTTATACATTGTATTTCTACTTCATCTTTTCTTCCTTCATTCATCCATCCAGTCAACATTATCTCAAAGAGAGTAATACTTTTCTATGTGTCCAAAGCTATATGGTTTCATTACCCCAATTTCTAAATTATGTAAAATGGATATATGATTTCCAGGAAGTTATAAATATAAGTAAATAATATCTGATTAATATGATCAAACTTGAAAACAAAATCAGGTGTCCAAGTTAAAATTTTTCTCAACCCACCTCAAATTAACTAGATAATGAATAGATAAGCTCTTTGATTCTTGGCTAATGGAGACTCTAGGCTTATCCCACACAAAATGAAATGGACAATTAAGACAATTTGGTCCCCAAATTCTCTTCTTAAGAGAAAAGCAGAATTTTTTTTAAAAAAAGTGTTTGAAGAGGTAAAGATTGTGGACAGACTAAACTTAGCTAAATTAGTAATATCTAATAATTATTTATGGAATATTTGATTCCTAAATCAGTTTTCCTTATATGGGCATTGCAAATAATAACATGCTTATTTAGAGAATTTAAGAGCTTTTTTTTTTTTTTTTTTTTTTTTAAAGATTTTTATTTATTTGACAGAGAGAAACACAGCTAGAGAGGGAACACAAGCAGGGGGAGTGAGAGAGGGAGAAGCAGGCCTCCCGCCGAGCAGGGAGCCCGATGTGGGGCTCGATCCCGGGTCTCCGGGATCATGACCTGAGCCGAAGGCAGTCGCTCAACCGACTGAGCCACCCAGGCGCCCTAAGAGCTTTTAACATACCTGATTTTCTAACTATGGAAATAATTATGTGCCATACTGGTCATTTGATCCTTTATTGGTGAGTGGTCTCAGAATATCTCCTACACCCATCTTCTAGCAAATTCCATCAATAAGGCCAAAATTTCCATCTGAAGTGTTGCAGGATCAGGTCTTGGACATCTTCTCTGTTATAAAAACACCTATCTCCAAGTCATTTCATCTAATTTCATAGTTTTAAACATCATGTATATGCTAATGACTCCCAAATTTATATCTCCATCTAGACTTCTGAAATCCAGAGCTGTAAATCTATTTGTTACTTGATATCTCCACTTGGACATCTAAAAGGCATTTCAACTATAACAAGTTCAGCTGCTTTTTTTTTTTTTTTCTTGAATCTTCCATTTCCATGCACTAAATGTATTGTATCTCCATTAATCAAACTGGTCAGGTCTAAAATGTAGTCATCCTTATTTCCTTTCTATTGCACTTTCAATCCATTACCAGAATCTCTCAATTGTACCTTTAGGTACTATCCAGAATTCTTATCACTACTTCTACTGCTACTATCCTAGTTTAAGCATCATTACATCTTTCTTGCCTAGATTATTGCAATGCTGTCACTGACTGGTCTCTATGCTTTTGCCCCGGGCACCCAATAGTCTTTTTCAACTTAGAAGCTGGACTGACTCGCTCACATAGAACAGCTACAAGCTGCTCATCTCTTTAATATTACTTCCTTGCTCTGTAGAGTCTACCTACCAGGCTCAGTTCTGGTTGACACATTAGGTCTGGATTGGTGTGGCTCTGTGCCCAGAGCAATCTGGTTTTATTCACTAACAGCAGTTTACGGTTTCATTTGTACCGTTACAGAAAAATGTATGGAACTTCCCAAACAGCATAATGCTATAGCATACAAAAGGACTGCAGAATTCCTTTCAGAGCCTTCCGTATGGGACCAGCTAGAATGTAATGACTCAGGGTCCATTTCATTGAGGCTAAGCTATGAATTGGGTGGATAATTCAAGAGGCCAAGTTTTGTTGTTCATAGACTGTTCACTTAGAAAACATTTGAATACTGTAATTTTCTATTAGTTGGTGTCTTACATCTGCAACATAGGCTTACCAGATCTGTTTTGACCATAATAACCTATGTCAGGAAGTTCTCTTGATATTTACTCCCAGAAAAGGTGAGACTGCATCTGCTCCACACCCACATTGTTAGACTATAAAGGACAGTTGTGGTGTGCTGTCCCACCGTATGCGCCCAGTTTGGGGCTGCGTGCTGCTAGCTATGGGAATATATCTGTCTCCTTCATATTCAACCTGAGCATTTCCTACTTAGTTCTCAGACTCCTTTGAGCTGTGGTGTCAGCTGTAGCACCTATAAGCCTGACAGGACTGTATCAATCAATCAAGTATTTATTGAGTGCTTACTAAGGGAAAGGCACTGTGCTAAGCTGGGTTTAAGCAACGTATTAAGAGGAGTTGGATGAAAAGTGTTCTTTTTAAAGAAACTCTCAGAGGCTTAGTGTCAGACAGAGGGGGATAGCTGTGTAGAATAATAATTTTCCAGGTTGTGCAAAATTGTGAACTCGGTGTTTTCCCCTCCTTGTTTTTTACTTTCTTTTCTTTCTTGATTTTTCTTCTCTCACATCTTTTCCTATTTACCTAGGTCCTTCATACTCTTTTCTCTTGCAAACACACTACCCAGTTATAGCATTATTTTCCTAAGCAGTACTTAGGCCTTTGGGGTAGGAGTGGGGAGCCCAATCACACTTAACTAAACGTCACATTTCTTCAATGTCATCCCACTGGGTTACAACCTACTCCTCTAATCTCCTTAATATATTAATGATCAGAACCATTTAATTCATTTATTTAGGAAGGTCACTTACATTTTAATAGGTATCTTATACATGACAATATTTACTTAAAAAAAAAAAACCAAACCTCTAATGATGACATTAAGAACACTCTGGCAGATTAGACGGGGAGATTTGTTTTTCAGGTAAGTGTGTATTTCTGGAATCCTTCAAATCACACCTCTGTTGGCAGCCACCTATTTTGTTCAGAGGTATAATTAACCATATTCACTACTCATTTACTTTGTTTTTCCCATGGATTCAATTTGAAAGAAACTTGCAACTGCTTAAATTACCTAATTTCCCTTTCACATTTTTATTTAGCAGGTTGTTGAAAAGGAAAAAAAAAAAAAAACAACTTTGCATTTTAAACCCCAAGAAACCTAGAGTTCTTTTCATTATTCTTCATGTATTTGCAATGTATTTATTGATGTATAGGTGATTATTTGTTTAGATTTTCAAGACATTTATTTCAAATCACATCTACATTTCCTAAATCAAAAGAGTTCTCACCTGGAGTTCATACTGAACTTTTTCACAAGAAAAAGCCTGATAGTTTTAAAACCTATCTTAGGGTCTTATCAGTTTTTCAGCATGAACTTTATGTGAGAACTTTTTTGATTTAGGAAATGTAGATGAAATTTGAGATAAATTGCTTGAAAATCTGAAGAAATAATCAACAACTACATTGCAAATACATGAGGAATAAGAAACAGTGCATAGGATCATGAGAGAAGGAAGAAAACCGAATGGGAAGTACTATCAGAGAGGGAGACAAACCATGAGAGACTCTTAACTATAGGAAACAAACTGAGGGTTGCTGGTGGGGACGGGGGAGGGGATGGTGTAACTGGGGGATGGGCATTAAGGAGGGCACATGATGTGATGAGCACTGGGTGTTATATGCAGCTGATGAATTATTGAACTCCACATCTGAAACTAATGATGCGCTGTATGTTGGGTAATTAAATTTAAATAAAAAAAGAGAAAAGTTCATTTTTACTTCCTAAGGGAACTGTCAGACTGTTTTCCAGAGTCGTTGTGCTATTTTACATCCCTACCAGCAGTGTGTGGGTGGTCCAGTTTTTCTGTATTCTCACAGTATTTAGGTATGTGGTATCTCTCACTGCAGTTTTGATTTGCATTTAGCTAATGTTTAATGATGTTGAAATGAAACAATTTCATGTGTTTATATAATATTTATATAACGTATTCAGTCAATTGAAAAAAAACTATCATACTTTGCTCAAAAATGGATTAAATTTTAGAAAAAGAAAAGAAAATGAAGTAAAGTAGGCGAGCTAATTATGCACGAGGGTGAAGAGCCACATACAAAGATGGCAGCCTGAGAATTCCTGGACCCCAGTAGTTCTTCAGTGAGGAAGCCCTGTTGATGTGTGTATTCAAGTACATCCTCTTCCAGACCTCTTGTGTGACTGAATGGAGCTGTATGGGAAGTATGAATGGAAGAGTTTTCCTGAGTGTGAAGACAAATTCTGAGTTGCAGAAGTGTCGTCGCTGCTGGAGGAGCCAGCCTCGGCGGAGTCGTGGGTCCCCAACCGCGGGTGAAATAATAACACAGACACGGAAATCTAATGCAAGCTGACAGACCCGAAGTCAGTCAGGAGAGACCTATGAAGCAGGCTCAGTCGCACGCTCTGGCTTTTTAGCGTTGGCTTTTTAGCTCTAGCTCTCTAGCTCTGGCTTTGGCCCTCTTGCTCTACTTCTCTCTCCTCTTCTGTCTCTCTACTCTCTGCTTCTCTTTCTGCTGCTTTCTTTGCTTCTCTGTTTCTGTCTCTCTTTGCAGGCTCTCTCGCTGTTTTCTAGCTCTCCTGCTCACTCCTCTAAGGCTCTCTTGCAGCCTCCTTGCAGGCTCTCTGCCTTTGTCTCTCAGTCTTTGCAGGCTCTCTGCTGCTTCTTCGCAGGCTCTCTGCCTCTGTCTCTCAGTCTCTCTCTGCAGGCCCTCTTGCAGTATCTGTCTTCAGTCTCTCTTGCTGCCTCCTCTCAGGCCTTCTGCCTTTGTCTTTCTTGACTGACAGGAGCCCCAGTCTTTTATTATTCAAAAGTGAGGAAGTTGGGTGGTGCAGTTAAATCTTTAACTGCTTTTGCACCCGCCCTAGAGACAGGATTAGTATTGTTACTGCAGGGTACAGAGTGATTGCTTAAACTCACAGAAGCTGAGACCATTGAGGCAGAGGGATCAAGGAATACAGATAAGAGATACAGAGATATGATTATCGGGAGGAGGATTAAATGGAACTATATGTCTTGAATAAGTACACAAAGAACATATTGCCCTGACCCACAGGGTACATGGCTTTCCGGATTCCAGGTGGGGAAAGCCCAGAGGGGCTTTCATTCACATTCACAGGTACCTCCACCAAAGTTTCTGGTGGCTTGGGCATGGGGGGAGGGGCGGATCACGCACTGTCCCGACACAGAAGGAGGCAAGGATAGCCTGGCACACGGGAACGGATAAGGTCCTCTCTAAAGAAGTAAAGGAAGCAAAGCATTACAAGTTTTGATAAATTCCTAGAATGCTGAACTTTCATAGAAAGCTCTGAAGCCCAGAAACCTCAAAGAAATCCAGAATCCAAAGAGAAGCAATACCAGTAATATAAGTAAAGCCTTCTCAGAGTCAAGGCAAGGGCAAGAGTTAAAAGTTAATGATAAGAAATTGAGTAGAAAATAGGAACATGACTAGATTGTAGTGTTTTCTTTCAGTCTTCCTTGTGGTCTTTTATGTATAATCTTTTAAACTCATTTGAGTAATAACCAGTAATTTTATAGAAGAAACACTACTAATTGGATTTTGTGCATTTTCTCCTTGTCTGGACCAGCCCTTGTGGTAATGTTGGATCAGACATCCAACATTAGCAAAACCTTTCCCCTTCCGGTGGCCTCAGGACTAGAGAAATAGTAACATAAGAGCCAGCGCAACACATATCTATATAGATCTAACTAAAGGATAGTAACCTAAAATCCCTAGAACGCCGCTACAGTCATCATTGCTGGCTGGCACATTTCAGATCTCAAATTGAACACTTCAGAGCATCCTAGTTAGTCAGAAAATCATCCTGGCTTCCTGGTGTTTGTGGGATGGTAGACACCTGGCGTTGATAGTTTTTGTCCCATTGCAGGGCAGTCAGGGCTAATGTCATGCAGATTAACAAATGTGTTTTTCATTCTCCTCTAAAAGTCTTCTTGAGACCACAGGCTTAGACCACAGGTCAGAAATCCAAAACAGGACTCAGAACGTGTGTGCATGTAGCTTATACATTGAGGAGGTCCTACATGGAGGAGCTGGTTCTTCTTGTGATTGAGCAAGTAAAAGAACTTCCTCCCATGTGGCGAAAGAGCCAACTCCACCAGACTGAAGCCTAAATGTGATAGTTCATGTCTTGGATGCTCTTTGATTTTAATTGAGTGGATTCTTTTACTATTTTATCAGAGATTTAAATATGTCCTATAGCCCTACCTCTTCAATTCATTTTATCTATAGCGCTGCTTACAAATTCCTGAAGTTAATTACTTAGTTGAAGAATCTGCTCAGAAAGAAAGTGTAGGAAAAATGTGTCTCATAGTTCTTTGGATTAGTGAAAATGATAACGTGAGCGATGGACCGCCCACAAATCTCTCAATTCTCTCAATACAGCAGGTACTCAATTTTTGAAAAAAAAAAAAAAAGTTCTTTCCTACTGTTCAAGCTCTTACCTTCCTCCCATTTCCCAAGATGATCCCTTTCTTTGAGTTAGCTCTTCGTAGGTGAAATAAACATACCATTTGATAGCCTATTAAAGTAAACAACCAAATGAATAAGATGATAGACCAGGATTTCTCTGTTTCATTACTGTTGACGTTTTTGGGCTACATAATTCTGTGTTGTAGGGGGCTATCTTGGATATTGTAGTATATTCAGCTGCATCCCTGACCTTTACCTACTAGATGCCAGTAGCAACCCCCTGGTTATGACATACAAAAATATCTGCAGACACTGCCAAATGTACCCTGGGGGGGAACAAAATAACCCTTGCTTAAGATACTACTAAAGACCAACTGGATTCATCACATCCATCCCTTTTTGCCTCTCCTCAGCTTTCTGCTTAACTGACTGAGCCGCCCAGATACCCCCAGCTCTCTGCCTTTGGAAAAAAAGACAAATGACAAAAGAAACAACTGAACATCAGGCATTCCTTTAAAGCAAGATGAGTAACGTTGCCAGAGAGTATCGTCTTTCCAGGGGATCCCATTCACGATGGGACTGGTACTCTGGAGCCCAGTTTTCGGTGTGATTGGTGTCCCCTGGGCATGGGCAATGCTGGGACCCTCAGAGGATGACTTGAGACCATGGGAAGCCCAGTTCTCTGCATCTTTCTCTGGGAGTCCTTGGTGGTGAGAAACAGTGAGACATCACGTTTCCCAACAGTAAGAAAAGTCCATTATATTCACCGTCCTCTATGGAAAATCACAGGAAATCATTTCCAAAAATATAGATGAGAATTGCAAGGGTTCTCTGGATAATTTTCAGTTTACCAGTTAGTATCCTTTAAACAGAATGACTCATTCCCTGAATATTCCATTTATTTGGGAGAGTGGTTACTGTCTCAATAATAATTGTTCTCCTATGATATTTTGGCAAACCATGGAAATAAATCCTGGTTTTGGAATGGGATATTTTATTGATTGACATTTGTTCCAGGATAAACTACCATCTGATAAAATCTACAATTCTAAATCCCACCAGAAGTTTCAGATACATCTGTTTGCAATTATTCTATCATTTGCTAGTTATTTCTTCTGATGGTTCACAGCTCCGTATATTCTCTGAATGTGTTAAAAGCCGATGGCTCTCCCTTAGCTTGAATTTTCCTTCTCTTTAACTAGTCTGATCCCGGCACCCACATAAGTTTCTTTAATGTATCAAGCTGCCGAGTGAGTGATGTAATTAACATTCAAATAGTTCTCAGTTTTTTGTAATCTACAACTCTGAGGTCATAGGTCATCTTCTTTTTGATAGTGAATGTACTATCTACCTTATTGACATTTCCCCAAATATCTACAGATGCTGAGGTTATCAAAATTTCCAAAAATGGGGGCTCCTGGGTGGCTCAGTTGTTAAAGCGTCTTCTTTTCACTCAGGTCATGATCCCTGAGTCCTGGGATGGAGCCCCGCATCAGGTTCTCTCCTGGGCAGGAAGCCTGCCTCTCCCTCTCTCATTTCCCCTGTGTGTGTTCCATCTCTAGCTGTGTTTCTGTCAAATAATTAATTAAAATCTTAAAAAAAAAAATTAGAAATTTCCAAAAACTACACAGGTATGATGCAAGGTTATTATAATTGTTTTTTATTACTCATTACTTAAAAATCCAGGTTTTGTTGTACATAATAGCACCCAGATAAAGAGCCTACCTTCCCTGACAAATCCTTTTCCTCAATTTTTCACAGTGCTATATGCAAAAAGCCATTTAACCATATTCATATTACCTTAATTCCCTGAGAATTTCTAGAGATTTATCCACTAGGAAATGTCATTTTCCATTGGTGAAATCCAGATGAGCTGGAAGACAACAGCAGGATGATGGGGAGGTTAGATGCTACTGATGGTATTATGAATATATAGTAGAATCAGGTCTCATAGCAGATGCGGAGAGCCAGAGAGTATGGTGGGAGTTACTTGGAATGTGAGAGCACGAGGGGTTGACTTCAGAAATGTGATGTTCAAGCTGAGTTGTGATATGTGTACAATCGTACAGCTCTCCTATTGGCCAGCTTCATTTCTCATTTCTGACCGTAACTGAGCCACTCCCCTTTGCATTTTTAAAGACCTGTGTGTTTGTGTGTGTGTGTGTGTGTGTGTGTGTGTGTGTGTGTGTGTGTGTTTTAAATGCTTTCTGCTAAATGTTTGTTTCTTTAGTGGACTCTGAACACAATGAAAGCAACAAACCATCAAAGCTATTTCTCTGTCTGATACCGGAGCACATCATCCTTTGTTTCTTTAAAATCATATCGGCATCATTGTTCTCAAAAAGGGAGAGATTTATTGCATAGACTACCGCTTGTGGGGCACTGTCCTACGCCTGGTGACTGGGGCCCCTCACTGACTTGCCATTATGTTATGAATCAAACATTTTAATACTTCATGCTCTCTTTCAAGGTACCATGTTAACATGCACCCAATGTTTTGTAATTTCCTATTCTTCCATCCTTTCTCTTTGCTAATTTTGGGCAAATCTATTCAACCCCTTCATCATCCTAATCCTGCTTTTAACTCTTTCATCCTTTAGCATTGCCCATTGTCTGGAATGTTCCTTTTCTTCTGTTTCTTTTCAAAGAATTCCTGACTTACATTCCACAGGGAGACTCTGTGAGCCATAGATGAGAGATCTGTATAGGTGTCACACTCCAAGGAGTGTGTAGAAGAATTAGGAGACTGGATATTTCCATTCTTGGAGGTCTCATGCGACTCGTAGGACTCAAAAGGGCAACATGCTACTGTTCTGGAGTGAGGACATTTTAGAGATATACAGCGAGGTGTCAGAGCAGACAGAGTATGTCAGTGACCAACTTGGTTTTAGTTTTAGCAAGTAGTAAGGAGATTACTCCTTCATTCTACTGGAAGCAAAGTGCAGGCATAACACAAATGGATACATATTAGCTATTTCCTCTTTATAGCCATTGTTTGCTTAATTTTTCATAAGTAATACTGATGTTCATGCATTTTTTTTATTTTGTAAACTCTCTCGAAAAAGAATAATTATGACTATTTATTTACTTTGTACTTTTCCCCAAACAGGATGATAGATAGATAATGTGTTTTGTTGATGATGCTGTTTGACTGAATGATCCTTTCTTATTACTGTAGTGTTTATTGTCAGTGCTCACTGTCCACCATCTTTTGCTCCTAATTTCTATAAGCACTTGACAAATTTAATTAATCCAACAAATTTTTGACCATGGGACTTAGAAGTTCTGATTCCTGTGAGGTCTCTCAGGGAAATACACAGAAGACATGTGAAGGTACTTCTAAACCCCTAAGGGTATAAACAGAGAACAGAGGTACTAAACTTGGGTTTGTGATCCAGAAACCATGAATTCCATGGAGGCAATTCCAGTGTTCTTTTGTATGACAACCAAAAACAATTCAAACTCTCTGTGACTCTACTTCTTGCCGCTTTCACCTACCCTTTCCATATAAAGAGGAAAAGTATGAGGCAAGTTCCTTAATCTTTTTGGGGACCTCAGCTTCCTTGCATATAAAATGGAGATATAAATGGAACCTATCTCAAAGGGTCATTGTGAAAATTGCATAAGTTAATATACGTAAGGAACTTAGAATAATACACTGTATATAGGAGGTGTCCAAATAAGTGTATGCTATTATTATTTGGACTACTTCTTAGTATGAGGTAAGTATTAGTCAAGGAAATATTTCTAATTGTCATGAAGTACTTTTAAAATATTTTTTCATCTTTTTTTTTTTTTTAAGATTTTATTTCTTTGACAGAGAGAAACACAGCCAGAGAGGGAACACAAGCAGGGGGAGTGAGAGAGGGAGAAGCAGGCCTCCTGCAGAGCAGGGAGCTCGATGTGGCACTCGATCCCAGGTCTCCGGGATCATGATCTGAGCCGAAGGCAGTCGCTTAACCGACTGAGCCACCCAGGCGCCCCAAAATATTTTTTCATCTTGAGAATTGCAAGTAGTTTCATCTTGAATTGCAAGTAGTTACGTTTCTCCAAAAAGGTACCAATCCTGTAATAAGTTTAGGATGAAAGTCCTTTCTACTTGTTATGACCAATATTATAGAAATGCTGGGAATATTTACTAGGAAGTTTTGCCTAATGAGTACAAATTATAGTACATGCAATAGAAGTTGAAAACATTTGCTATATTAATGATGCAGGAAATAATTTTTAAAAATAAGCCATGGGAAAATTATATTGCAATGATTTAAACATAGTAAGCCTCTGTATTTGTGTTGTATCACACATGGTAATTCTGTGGGGATATTTTTTTGGCGAAACACAGTCATTACCATAAATCATTTAAAAATAATTAGTGGAAAGCTTATTTACTATAATATAAGGAAGGAACAGTATGTCGCACTTTAAAGCCAGTATTTGCAGAACCGTTTTCCTGAAGTGAAAGTATTTTGTGCTATAGCTACAGAATGGGTACTTGTCATCTTAGACTCTTTAACACTCTGTTTCACTTCAGTCTGGGAAAGCTGGGAGATTATATATATCAAAAGATGGAAAAATGAATAGTTAAGGCAGAAACAAATAGTGTGGAATGCTAAATGAAGGTAGAGAAAAAGTCAGTACCAGACATGCCATAAGGCACAGCGTGGTTACTGAATATGGATGGTAGATTTGCCTCTGAACTTCCTAATGGCCAAAATAAGAGGAGAAAGTATGACCTACAACATTCTTTCTAACCGTATAATAGATAGACCACTGAGTTGTGAAGAGTAGCAAAGAGGTTCCTGGCACTGAGGTCTAATAAAAATTTTTTCTATATGTTTTCACAAAAGGGATACCGGATAATGTGGTGGGTGTTGTTTTTGGCCACCTAGTTACTATAAATCGAAGAATGTAAATAACATTTGTTATTTATCCCTCAAGAGGCCAATGGTGCAACACCAATTCACTTCAGGGGCAGTAATTCTGCAAGAAATCGAGGTAATGAGGTCTTGGTAGATACCATACCCTGACAGGGTAAGTTTAGCCTTACCTTCTTACAGCTGTATTTTAGGGAATCCCCTACAAAGAGATGAAAAACATACCGAATTAGGAGGCAGAAGATACACACTCTGTCCTGTTCTGCCTCTGAATAGAACCATGGGGACGCCATGGACGCCAGGACGCCATATCTACTCCTGCCCCGCGTGGATGTCCCAGAAACAAACTCCTGGACTTGAAGTTGGTACAAGCGATCTATTATGAAGGTGATTTTGTAAAAACAAAAACAAAATCCAAACCCTGAGCTTTGTACCCTTGTAACTGTTAGTTCTGGGGTGGGGGGCTGGAGTGGGGACCCAAACAATCAATTTCCTCAGGTTCTCTGTAAAAGGGAGGGCTCTAGAGCCCAAGAGAAATACTCTAAAGTCCCAAGGGCAAACTGTTAACTACTAAGCAAAATTAAATGCCTCAAGTGGGGCATTAACATGGTTTGCCCTGACTTCTCTTCTTTGAGTCTCAGGATTTCATCTGTAACATAAAGTGGTAGGATTTGATGATCATTAATGTAGTGTCTGTATGTTATTATAAGTTCTGTGGACCTAAACTTACTTTTTAACTCTTTTGGGAATATTGTTTAAATTACAGCATGGTTATGCAGCTTTAACAATTTGTGTCTTTTCAACAAGTCTTTTAACAAGACTTAATGGTCTAGTACAAAAATAAAGGTGATGCCATAAACTGGCCAGATGTGGAAAGATACCCAAGAGGCTTTGTCTCTCCTGGTGGATCCACAGAGGGAGTGAGTGTGACACATGGGAAAGGGCAGGCTGGGGAAGAGCCAAGACTTGTACAGTTGTTTGAAGATGGAACTTTGTAAACTGGGTTGAAAGCCAGTTATGGAACACTGAATGAAAATTACTCAGCCTTTATGGCCACTGTGGCCGCTTTTGAGATCAACTGATGGTAGTATTTTCTCTCTCTTGCCTGGGAAAGATTTCACCCACCATTCTCCAATAGTATATCTGAAGCCTGCCTGGAGGTGTGAGGGGCCCTTGACACCCATATTTCAATGTGCATCCTCCCCATACTTCTTCCATGCAACAAAGGAGAGTGAGAGGTGGTGAGAAAGCTTATTTGCATTTAAACCATATTCTTTCAGTTTGGGTCTTTGGCAAAAGTCATAGTTGTTTATCCTCTAATCTCCAACTTTAGAAGTAGAATTTTAATTCCTAATCAAAAATATAGATTATATGATTATGAACAAGTCACTTTTTGAGCTTCAGTTTTCTTATGTGTTAAAGACGCCATCATAGTATCTACCCCATAGGTTTATTGTGAGGGTTAACTGAAATATTGGCAATATACCACTTAGAACAATGCTGGCCAATATTATGATATTGTCATCTCAGGGGGTATGATGTTTTGAGATTAAGACACAATGAGAGTCTTTATCTCCCACAGATGATATCTGCAAGAATAAACATAGATACAAAAGAACACATTTTTATTAAAACTTGGTGAATTATTTTATTTGACCTAAGTGCTCAAAGATGCCTCTTTATGGATTCAAAGTTTCCTCTTAGTGAATATCTTACATGTCTATCCTTTTTAAAACAGCTGATCAAGGTCAAACCACAAAGTAAAATAAAATAGCTTACATAAAGTACCATGGAAAGCATATTGTCAAATATATCAATTGTTACACTAAGCAGAAACAGACTGAATCCCTCTATTAAAAGACAGAGATGAACTGCTCAGGTTAAGAAACAGAACCCAGTGACAAGTTATTTCCAAGTAACAAACAACTCAAGGTGATGGCCCAAGTTTAAAAATAAAAGAATACCAGGTACATGCAAATTAAAAGAAAGCATTACTCAAACTATTACTATCAGAAAAGATAGGTTCAAAGATATAAAACAGGATAAGAAGAGACATACATATGTTAAGTGGTGCAGTTTATGAACATGTGTAACAATAAAAAAATCGATGTGTTCCAAATCATGGAGTTAAACATGTAATGCAAAATAATTAAATATAAGAAAATTATAAAAAGTTAAACTTGCAGTGGGAGATATTGTTATCCATTTTAAAACTGATGAATCTAGAGTGGTCAAATGTTACTAAGGACACAGGCTTGAATTACACTATTACACACACCATCTGAATTTAATAGATACGTATATAGTGTTGTACCCGGTGATCTGAGACTATCTCTCTGTATATCAGCTATTCTCAATATTTTTGGTTTCAGGACCCCTTTGCACTCTTAAATATTATGTAGTCCCCAAATAGAATTTGTGTATATATATTAGTTACATGTGGGTGTATATAGGTATATATTAGAACATCTGAATTATATCTATATTTACCATATTAGTAATTAAAAGTAATAGTTGAAAATATTTATTAATGTATTTTAAATAACAATATATGCATTACATGTTAAGATAATATTTTGAATTTTCTAAGTATTTTTAATGTCTGGCTTAGAATAAGCATGTATTCTTTTTTTTTTTAATTGTCTTTTTTTTTTAAAGATTTTATTTATTCATTTGACAGAGAGAGAGAGATCACAAGTAGGCAGAGAGGCAGGCAGAGAGAGAGGAGGAAGCAGGCTCTCTGCTGAGCAGAGAGTCCGATGCGGGCCTCAATCCCAGGACCCTGAGATCATGACCTGAGCCAAAGGCAGAGGCTTTAACCCACTGAGCCACCCAGGCACCTGAAACATGTATTCTTATATTCTGCTTTGACACTCAATCTATAATATATTGTTCTTAGTTGAACTATGTGAGGAAACTCCAGCCTCATACATAGAGTCTCAGATGTAGTTGGGAAGGGAAGAGTGTTTCAATAGCCTTTTCGGATAATTATGGATAGTCTTCTTTAGTCCCATACCAAAACTTGACAGGTGGTGTGCTCTTAAATGTTAGTTGCAATGTGAAATCTGAAACATTTTACATACTCTGTTACACTAACATCCATTGATTGCTTGTGCACTTTGACGGGATCTTTTACCCTTGCATCATTTTGTAATATCCTGCATTGGTATTATGGAAAATACTGGTTCAGTGAGTTTGCAGATCTTCCAAAGGTTGACAAGTCATTTTACATTATCCAAAAACTAGAGTTAAAACTAAATATGATCACCAATATCATCAGGGAAGGTTTTAAGTATGAGGAAGGGGTCAAGCTCAGACTATTTTTTCAAAATTCTACTTTTTTTTTTTTTTTAAATATTTTATTTATTTATTTGACAGAGAGAAACACAGCCAGAGAGGGAACACAAGCAGGAGGAGTGAGGGAGGGAGAAGCAGGCTTCCCGCCGAGCAGGAAGCCCGATGTGGGGCTGATCCCGGGTCTCTGGGATCATGACCTGAGCCGAAGGCAGTCGCCCAACCAACTAAGCCACCCAGGTGCTCCCAAAATTCTACTTTTGTTTAAAACTTATATTTTATTTTTAGCAAGAAATGTTGTCAATTATTTTCCCATGAGTATGTCTATCAAGTAGTTCAACTTCCAATTTAGTCACACAACTGATTTTCCTCAATACAATCATCTTGCCTTCACACACAGCACAAGTACTTTTTGCACATTTTGTATTTCGTCCTAGGGAATATTAAAAAGATGTGCTCAGGGTTAAGTTTTAACAAAATTAATTATTTTTGCTGCTTCAGCAGGATATTCTTAAGTGAAATAAGCTTTTTTTTTGGTTATTTTATTGCAGGTGTGTTTCAGTGAAGAAAATGACTTCTATTATAGCTCAGTGTTCTGCTTTGATTTGTGTTAAACAATTATACCCACACTGTCTTCTGCACATCAGTGCAAATGCTAACACAGTAAAAATGCAAATAATGTCTTAGTATCATTATGAAAATAGTTTTTACCTGTGACCTCCTTGACAAGTTCTTAGGAAACTTCAGGGATTAGAAAACCATACTTGGCTAACTGCTAATTCCATATATATATATATATATATATATATATATATATATATATATATATATATATATATATAACTGTATGAAAGGCACATATATTACACAGACATACAGATATATAATATATGTATTATATATATATATATATAACTAGTATCTGTACTAGTTATATATACTAGTTATATCAGGGATCTTACTTTCATCTACTAGGGCATTATCACTACTTGGTCACAGCTGGGATTCTATAGTTTCTAGCTGGTGCCAAGGGGCAGTGAAGCATGGAGGAGGTATGCCCACTGTCTTAAGGTCCTCACTGGGATGCTTGTAATGTAACTCAGAATTGAAATTCTAGATAATATCGACCTTGTAAGAAAGGGGTGGAAAAAGCCATAGAAATGAGAGGGCAGGCTAGAGTTATTGTCTCATTGAAAGGAAGGTACAGAGGGGCACCTGGGTGGCTCAGTTTTATGTGTCTACTTTCAGCTCAGGTCATGATCCCAGGGCCTGGAATGGGGTTCTGCACCGGGCTCCCACTTCAGAGGAAGCCTGCTTCTCCCTCTCTCACTCTCCCTGTTTGTGTTCCCTCTCTAGCTGTGTCTCTGTCAAATAAATATATAAAATATTTAAAAGAATAAAAGAAAGGAAGATATAGAGAGTGATAAGTTTGAATCTAGGGTTGAGGACAATCTCTGAAAATAAAAATAGAACATGATAAAGTTTAAACCATTAGAAAAAAATTTTGTTCTCTTAATTAGAAAGCAATAAAGGAGAAAAATAAAGCAAAAGTTTGGGAAATGAGTGAAATGAGATAGTAGTAATATAATAGTGATTGCAATAAATGTGATACATTTAATGGGCTCAGCTCAACAATTAAAAGACAGAGACTCTTAGTCTGGACTGAAAAATCTCAAAAAATGTCATTCAATGTCCAAAAGATAGAATTTAAAACAAAAGGATTTAGAAACTGAGATAAAAACTTGGAACAAAAGATAACAAGAGTGTTAACCAAAAGAAGATGGGGTGCTAGCCATCTTAATATGTGATGGAATATCAAAAACAATTGCAAAGATGATGAAAGAAGTCACGCTGCAATAAAAGAAATAATAAGGTAAGAAGATATAATAGTTATGAATATTGACATCTGACACCCTACAAAATATGTAATGCTACTATTGTGGGGAGAAACAGATGAATCAACTGGTATAGTTTTAGAGTTTAACACAAACCTCTTGGAATGAGGTAGGAAAAAATAGCTGAGATATAGAAGCCCTGCACAATGCAATTAATATGCTTGAGCTATTACACAGAGAATTCTCAGCAACACTGAATACACATTTTGTGCAGTCAGAGAATATTTACAAAACTTGACCATGTACAAAGGAAGCCCCAGTACATCCCGAAGAATAAGTAATGATGCATAAAATGAGCATGATAACTTATTTCTTGGGATGTATTGGGGCTTCCTTTGTAAGTGAAGTGTTTAGAGCGTGAAGCATAGTTTTAAGTAATTTGAATCCTCAGAGAAACCTATCTTATGAAATAGGTCCATTATTGGGACGCCTGGGTGGCTCAGTTTGTTAAGCCTCTGCCTTCAGCTCAAGTCATGATCTCAGGGTCCTGGGATCGAGGCCCGCATCGGGCTCTCTGCTCGGCAGGGAGCCTGCTTCCTCCTCTCTCTGCCTGCCTCTCTGCCTACTTGTGATCTCTGTCTGTCAAATAAATATATAAAATCTTAAGAAAAATAAAATAAAATTATAAGATAAATTGAAAAATATTTAAAACTAAAGAAAATTTAAAGGACTGTCAATGAATGGATAAAGAAGATGTGGTATGTATATACAATGGAATACTACTCAGCCATCAAAAGAATGAAATCTTGCCATTTGCAATGCCATGGATGGAACTAGAGGGTATTATGCTAAGTGAATTAAGTCAGTCAGAAAAGACAAATACTATATGATTTCATTCATGTGGAAATTAAGAAACAAAACAGATGAACATAGGGGAAGGGAAGGAAAAATAAAATAAGATGAAAACAGAGAGGGAGACAAACCATAACAGATTCTTAACTATAGGAAATAGTTGCTGGAGGGGAGGTGGGTGGGCCGGTGGGGTACCTGGGTGATGGGCATTAAGGAAGGTACCTGATGAAATGAGCACTGGGTGGTATATGCAACTAAACTCTACCTTTGAAACTAATAATAGTATATGTTAATTAACTGATTTTAAATTAAAAAAAGTTAACTACCATTAACAGTTAAAAAAAGAATTGTCAAAATTTGTGGCACATAGCTAAAGTAATGTTTATAGGGAAATGTGTAGCTTTAAGGTATGTATTAGAGTACAAGAAAGGTTGGAAACAAATGTGCTAAGCTTTCAACTTAAAAATTTGGAAAGGGGGTGTCTGGGTGTTTCAGTCAGTTAAGCATCTGCCTTCAGCTCAGGTCATTAGCTCAGAGCCCTAGGATTGAGTCCTGCTTTGAGTTTCTTGTTCAGCAGGGAGTTTCTCCAGCTTCTCCCTCTGCCCTTCTCCCTGTTCATGCTCAAGTGCACTCTCTCTCTCTCTCTTTCTCTCTCTCTCAAAAATAAATAAATAAATAATCTTTAAAAAATTTTTTTTTTGGAAAGAAAGAGCAAAGGGAAAATTCTGAGCACAGAAAGAAGAAAAAATGTGTATTTGATTAGGGAAGCATTCCAACTGAGTGACATGAAATGATTGTTGGAGAAGCAGGTGGAATAAAGGTCTAAAAGGGAAAGAATGGAGTATCAGAGAGAAGTCTAACCAGGGGCCACACAGAAGACCTGGTGAAGCCTATGGAAGGCCATTGCTTGCATCTAGTGCTGGGCCTTGTGAGGATTAAATGAACTGTGATAGTACAAACTGCTTTGGACCGGACCCGGCACATAAAAACATGTGATACTCTTCTTCTACATGTAATAACAACAATCAATCAAAAACAGTTGGGAAAATATGTTATTGTAACAATGCCATTATAACCAAGATCAGAAAATAGCTATGAATAAATTTAACAAGAAAGGTACTTATGAGCAAAACCACAGAATTTTACTCGAGGATATAAATTATAATTTAAACCAGGTATCTGCTAACTTTTCTGTAAAGGACCAAATAGTAAATATTCTGGGGTTTTGTGGCACTTATGGTCTCCATAGCAACTATTCAACTCTGCCACTGCTCAACTTTGCTGTCGCACTGTAGCAGCTCTTGATGAGATAGAAATGATGGGCATGACCAGAGTTGGCCAATGGGCTATAGTTTGCCGACCCCAACTGAAAAAAATGCAATTATATACCATATTCTTGGATGAAAAAATTTAACAAGTACAAATGTCAATTTCTCCAAAATAATGAACACAGAGAGGTATTCTGTAAAGATAATTGCAGTAGTGCAACTGAAGAGAAAACCAGAAATAGTTTTTCTCTCTCTTCCTCAAGCCCTGTCTCTCTCACTCTCTCTCCTTACATATTCAGCAGAAAACGTCAAATACATCTAGATTTGGGATGAGAACTTTTAAATCAAGATAGAAAACCTAGAAGCCATAAAAGGAAAGACTGATCTTTTGATTACATAACAATTAAGAATGTTTGTATAGTAAGAGATACTATATGCAAGATACAAAGTAGACAGAATAGCTTCTCTGCAATGTGTGTGAGAAATAATATTTAAATATACAGAGTTTTTACATTGCTACTAGAAAGACAAAAACACAATAATGGAAAAAGCAATCGAAAGAAATGCAAATTCAAAGGGTTTGTTAAAATATGAATATATGCTCTGTGTGAGTAGTAGGAACATCTCCCCTACTGGACTGGTAACCCAAGGATGTATTACTGCAGCAGTCTTTGTGATAGAAGAAAAAGCAGAAACAGAGATAATGCTTATCAGTCTGAGAATGACTGAGTATACATAATACATCCAGACTATAAATATTGCATAAAATTAAAAAGAATTAGAGTTTCTAGTTTAACTGAGCGATTTTTAAATGTACAGAGAAACTGTATATATATATATATATATATATATATATACACACACACATATACATACACACATATATAGTCTCTTTTTTAAAATAAGTGATGAGCCTTCCCAAATCTTATGTGCATCAGTGTATACATCTATATATAAATTATATGGGCACAAAAGAGTAAAAAATATTGATTGCAGATATGGAGGGGCTGGAAAGAAGCAAGGCACATGCACACACACACTTGGTAAGGAAAAAAGTGCTCATAATTTAAAAAATCTCACTTATGTAAAATTTTATTTATATCTCCAGAGGTGGCATTAAAAATATTTAACAACCGGTATGGCACAGGTACAGACCAATCAGAACAGATGCTGGTACGTGGTCCGGCTGTGTGCTCCTGAATATTGGGTCTGTTACTTCCCTACATACTCATGCCTTTATTTCTGTGGGACAGATTCCTTGGAGTTGGATTGCTGGGTCAAAGGGTATGTGTATTTCTAATTTTAAAAGAAATTGCCAGATTGCTGTCCAAAAAAGACTGTGTAGCAATTCACATTTCTTCTAGCGATTTATGTAAGAGTGCTTTTTCCCCCACAACCCAACAGCAGCAGAGAACATATCAATCACTGAGCAGGGAAATATTCTAAGATAGGCAAGTATTCTGTCTCTCAGCTGGAAGCCTCAGCTGTTGAAAAGAGTGAAAGGAACTTGTGGTTTTAAAGAAGGTCTCTGACATGCTAATCTTAAACTCTGAATACTATGTGCTCAAGGTAGAATATCTACCAGCTGCTGCTGCCTTCCCCCATGTTAATCCCCACCAACTCTAATTTAGGGCTGTCCCGTCTTCCTAACCCGAGGTGATAATTTTATTGCAGCGGATGTTCCTATCTTTGAGATATGTAGTACCATTTAAAGCTTTTATCACTAACCCCAGAGGATTTGGTTCCCTCAGCAAATGGACACCATAATAACTAACTACTATTTTTAATAAACCGAAGTTCAAACCAGAAAACTCAAATGACAAGGGCATTGCTGCAGGGAATGCAGACTCATGGTGTTTCATAAACTTGTGTGGAAAAGATAAAGAAGTGAATAAGTTACTCCTTATGGGATATAAATATTACTCTTTGGTTAGGGTGTTTAGCCCACTGGGTGTGAAGACCACTAAAAGACAGAAAGAGAAAGGAAGTAAATATGACCGAATTCTCAGCATGGTTGATGAGATGCATGAATGATGATATTATTTATAAAGAATAAATGTGAGGAAGTGCTTTTAAAAAACGGAAAATTAAATTCAGTTTTGAACATTGAATTTCATTTACTAACGATTATTGAGAGGCTACTATATTCTAGATGTTGAGGATCCAGAAATAAATGACACCCTAAGCCCTGAAGACACTCTATGTCTAGATTCATAAATGGACAATTAAAGTCTGTGATGTATATTTTAGTTAAGGTAAAATTCTAAGATAATATAGGAGAAGAGAAAAAAGATACCCAGTCCTAACTGAGGAGTCCTGGGAGTCTTGCTGGTAATGGTGTTTTGCCCGAGGAGGTTATACTGGGAATAGTGTGAGTCCAGTGAAATACATGGGAAGGGCATTCCAGATGAAAGGAAAGCATTTACAAAGGCACAAAGGGAGGGTGAGTGGAACAGGTGCAGGAGAATACAAGTTGTTGGGTTTAGCTAGAATGTGAACGTAGAGCAGTGGCAAGAAGCAAGTTGGGGAGTAGGTTCACAAAAGGCCTTCCAATCCATGCTGAAATTGGGTTTTACCCTGTAGTTGGAAATGAGTGAATCATGGATAAAGGAGGTGAGTGGCGGCCAGATTTGTATTCAAAACTGATCATGGACCTCTGTAGAAAAGTGGATTTGAGGGGAGGTGGTGGGACTGGAGACGGGAGACCCCATCCGGAGGGGCTACAAGCACCTTAACAAGATCCTAAGGCCACTGGGACACAGGTGTTGGTATGACACCTCTTGTCCCAGACTACCGACCCACCATTTTGCCCATCTCCTCTCATTTCCCATTCATATTTCTATCTAGCAAAACCTATCTTTGTCAGATACTGGTGCAAGCAATCAATTTGATATCACATGATGAATAAGTGAGAGGCTTATTTTAGGAGAACCACTTTTACTTCTAAACTGGAAGCATTTCAAGTAAGGTTACTTAGTTAAAGGCATAATTTTTGGCTATGTGAGAATGTCATTTACACTTCATAGCTGGCCACCTGCTCTGTCTGCTTATAAAATCAGCCTTGTGCAACCTACAGCATGGTCATAAGTGAACAAGTGAGAATGTTTCCCTCTACCTTTGACAGGGTCTCTGTATCAGTTTCTTTGGTTGCAGAAACCAAAAGCAATGCTGGCTAACTTAAGCAAAACTTAAGCTGGGCATTAAAGATGGGATGAGCACTGGGTGATATACTCAACAAATGCATCATTGAACACTATGTCAAAAACTAATGATGTACGATACCTTGGCTAATTGAGTTAAAAAAAAAGTTAAGTTGGGGATGAAACAGTGAATTTCTTGAAGGATATGTGAAATCACAGAGGCAAAGGAAAAAAGAAGCAACTAGGTTGGGGAAACAAAGTGGTTCCAGGGATACTTGAGTCAGGAACCGATGCGTTCCTCTGGGACACTGCCTTAGAGGGGACTCGGCTCCAACTTAGATTCCATAAAGCTCTTGATTGGAATAGTTTGCTTAAAGTACTCTTCCTCTGGTGAGGGCAGGATGAAGGTGAGGGGTGCCGTGGTTCATTCCCAGGAAAAGTGGAGTCTGTCACCAGAAGAATAGGAAAGGAATGCTCGGCAGGCAAATACAACAAAATATCCATTATAGCATTGACTTGCTAATTTGTGAATTGGGTGGACTAGGACATTCTAAACCTTCTTCTTCCTCTCAAGTTTGGACTTTATGAATCAAATATGGCTAGGAATCCTTGGATGCTTTTATAAGTCTATAGATCCCCCTTATCAATTATTTCCTTAGTGAGATAGTTTCAGTTTTAGATGGTTGGCCAGATAGGGTCTGAATAGGACTCCCAGCGTTTGCCTGCTGGTTATTTCCAATTGGCTTATAGCAATGGAAAGATTAGTGTTTAAAAAATAAAGCTATGAAGGAAATCTTCATAAAAGTTATAGAAAGATGCGAGTTTCATAGCTTCTCTTTAGCAGAAGGCTCTTCCAGGAAATTAGCTTTGTTTAAAATGTGTGGAATCTTTAGTTTTAGGGACTTCACTAGTCTTTCCATTTTAAGCCAAAAATGTGCACTTTTCAGATAGTTAAAAATACAGTTTTTCCATCTCTGACCAGACAAAATGTTGACCAAAAAGTTAATTACAGCAGAAGCTGCTTAATTAGCCCACGTGTTAGTGGTGTGGCAATTGCCCTAAAGACATTTCCAGAGGCCCTCTCTAACAGTGTTCTTCATGGGCTCCAGGAAGCCTGGGTCTCTGGCTTGCAAGACCCTGGCAGCAGCCTTCATTTGCCTTTTTACGGAATAACAGATGGTTGGCGCCAGTTGATGTTTGCCTCTATAAGTTTCTTTCTACTCAAGATCATAACATGCTTTCTGGCTGCATTCTGCTTTCATCGTGGAACTTTTTCTTCTTCCCTAAAGATGGGCAAGAATCTTAGTGATTGGAGTTCTGGCTTTGATTTGGGAAGTAAATTTTGAGGAAGAATGGAGTGTGTGCCTTTGGTTTCTGACCTTTCCTTTACTTCTCGTGACTCAAACTGAAATTACAGCCTTCTATTATTTTCCCCTTGAATGATTTTTGAACTGCTTCTAACAAATAGGGAAAATAAACTAACCCACATGAGAAAACCAGTGTCAGCATTAGAAAACCATGTGTACGAGCAAATGGAAAACCAACATCCACGACTCATAAAAATTAATGGCAGGGTGTGGCACACAGCTGCCCACTGATGAGAAGAAAGCTATATTGTGAATTGGTGGGGAATTAACTATTGTAAGAGGAGAAGCAGAGTAATGGGGATTTGAGCTGGTAACATCAGCGGGGAGGAGAGCAGAGTAAAAAGAACGATTTAAGCATTTGCCTGAGAGTCAGTGGTTTTTCCTTTTACCTAGATACTTTTCACCTTGGAAATACTCATTCAGGGATGATTGCGTGGTTATGACAGTAGATGCCGGTGAGATCGGAAAACTGGAGTGTTCTAAGGAAAAGATTTAAATTTCAGACATCTTGAAGTGCTTCAAGTGGATCTCATTATAGACACTTGGACAGGAAATCAGAATTCAATTATGAACACTGGCACATTTAAATGATGTCACAGGTGAAAAAAGCAACACAAGGAATGGTGAAAGAAAACTCCTTCTCTGACCCAGCATATATCACTTCTACTTATATTCATTGGCCAGAGAAGTCATGTGGCCGAACAGATCGTCAATGGGGAGGGAAAAACGCTCTTCTTATGAGGAGGGCTTGGTAAAGCGATGCAGCAAGTATTTTGAACAAATAAGTCAATCAATCATATTACTAACACAATTTGTTTAATTATCATAGATTTTCAGTTTATTTCTTCATTTTAAATTTTTTCCAGCTTCATTGAGATATACTTGACATATGACATTGTATAAGTTTAAGGCCTACGATGCGATGATTTGATATATGCATTGATTGTAAAATGTTTATTACAGTAAGATTAGTTAACACATCCTTTACCTCTAACAATTACTGTTTTGTTTTTTGTTATGGGGAGAAAATTAAAATTCTACTCTCATAGCAACTTTTGAGTATATAATCCAATATTATTAATTATAGACATCATGTTGTACCTTAGATCTCTAAAACTTACTCATTTTAAAGTTGAAAATTTATACAATATAAATATTACCCTAATACCCTTGCCCCTGGAAACCACCATTCTATTTCATTTCTGAGTTCAGTGACATTCATATATATGTGAGATTTTACAGTATTTGTCTTTCTGAATTATTCCAATTAATTAAATGAGGGATGGCCATCAAAATCCATCCATGTTGTTTCATGGCAGGATTTCCTACTTTTTAATGGCCGAATAATATTCCACTCTGTGTGTGAATGTGTGTGTGTTTCATCTTCTTTATCCGTTTATCCACTGATGCACGTTTAGGTTGTTTTCATGTCTTGGCTGTTGTGTGTAATGCTTCAGTGAACATGACAGTATAGATATCTCTTTGAGATCTCATTTTCATTTCCTTTGGATATACTCAGAAGTGTGATTACTGGAACATATGGTAGTTCTCTTTCTGATTTTTGGAGGAAACTTCATACTGTTTTCTATAGTGACTGTATGAATTTACACTCTGACCAACAGTGTACTAGAGTTCTCTTTTCTCCACATTTTCTCCTAATAGACTTGTTTCTTTGTTTTTTGATGGAGTCCTTAGGATTTGATATAAACAGGGTCATGTCATAAACAAACAATTTTAGTTCTTCCTTTCTCACTTGGATGCCTTTTATTTCCTTTTTCTTGCCTAACTGCTCTAGCTAGGACTTACAGTACTGTGTTGAATAGGAAGGGTGAAATTGAGCACTCTTATCCTTGTTCCTGATCTAAAGAGAAAGCTTTCAAACTTTCACCATTGAGTACAAAGTTAGCTGTGGAATTGTCAGATGTGGTGCTTTGTATGTTGAGGTATGTTCCATCTACACCTCATTTCTTGAGGGTTTTTATCATGAAAGGATTATTAATTTTGTCAAATGACTTTTCTACATCTATTAAGAATATCATGACATTTTCTTTCATTCATTAATGTACTATATCACATTTATTGATTTGCATATTCTTGAATCCCAAGGATAAATCCCACTTGAGCATGATAACTGATTCTTTTAATGTGCTGTTGGATTAAGTTTGTTGGTATTTTCTTGACAATTTTTGCATCTATTTTTGACAGATATTGTCCTGCAGTTTTCTTTTTCTGGTAGTATCCATATCTGGCTTTGGTATCTGGATAATTCTGGATTGTAAAGTGACTTGGGCAGTCTTCCTTCCTCTTCAATTTTTAGGAGGAGTTGGAAAAGAACTGGCAT
Organism: Spilogale gracilis; assembly: GCA_004023965.1. Lineage (NCBI taxonomy): Eukaryota > Metazoa > Chordata > Mammalia > Carnivora > Mephitidae > Spilogale > Spilogale gracilis. The sequence goes on from PITA01000058.1 coordinate 253,187, forward strand.
TGATTTTTTTTTTTTTCTAATCAGTGTTGTGTAGAATTCATCTGTGAAGCCAACTGGTCCTGGGCTTGCCTTTGTTGGGAGCTTTCAACTACTGATTCGATCTCTTTACTTACTATTAGTCTGTTCAGACTTTCTATTTCTTTGTGATTCAGCTTGGTTATGGTGTATGTTTCTAAGAATTTAGCTTCATATCAAATTGTTGGTTTTTTTGGTGGGAGATAAAGGCTAGGGTCTCCTACTTCACCATCTTGGTTGTATCTAGCAAACTCTTCACTTTATCCGAGTTTTTAAACTTATTAAAATAAAGATTTTCACACTATTCCCTTATTTTCTCTAAAATTTTGAAAGCATATATACTATGTCCCCCCTAATATTTTATTTGCACCTTCTGTTTTTTCCCTGATTGATTTTTCCAGAATTTTACCTTTTCAAACTACAGGGCTTTATGGTTCCTACCTATCGATACTTCTGATTTCTATTGTTCATGTATTTGCCCTTATCTTTATTGTTTCTATCAGTCTACTTAGACTTATTATACTTTCTCTAATTCCTTAATATGCAGTTATTCAATTTTCACTTTCCCTATATAAGTATTTAGCATTATTTTTCCCTTATTTGCTGCCTCTCACAAATTTCTGGATGTAGTAGTTTCAGGATTATTAAGTTCTAAATGTTTTATAATTTCCATTTTGACTTCTTTTATCTTTGGTCTTGAAAATATATTTTTAAAATTTCTGAGCAGACTATCATTTTTATTGTTATCTAACTTTATTTGATTTCTTACTTAAATTTATTTCATTTGATTATTGTATTATAATATTTAATATTTCGATATGTATGAACTCTTGCCTTATGGCCTGATAGAAGGTCAACTTTTGGTCAAAAGAGTGGACATTCATAATTGCTAAGTTTGATATTTTAAATATGTACCTTCATTCAACATTATTAATTATGTTCTTTATATATCCTAAACTCAATTATTTCTTGTCTGGTTAATCTATCATTTCTGATAGAAATATATTCAGATAACTCACTGTGAACCTGGATTTGTGATTTTCTCCATGTAATTGTCATTTTTAAAAATGTATTTTGCATCTATGTTATAACATATATAAACTTAGAATTGTTATAGCTCCTTGGTGAACTGCACTTTTTGTCATTAGGCAGTGACTGTTTCCTATGATGTTTTTGACTTAAAATATGTTTCACCTAATATAATATAGTTACTCTAATGTTATTTTACTTAATACCCTGTGGTATATATTTTTTCATTGTTTTTCTTTCCAATTTCTTTTGTCTTGCTTTATGTTTTAGATTTATTTTAGGGGATTTTGTTTTTGTATTCAACTGAAAATTTCTTTTAGTTTAATTGATTCAGTCTATTTACATTTATTGTGACTGTTGACACAGTTGAAATTTTTTTCAGCCACTTCATTTTGTACTATTTTGTTTATTTCTTGGTTTATTGGAGGTAGAGTAAATTAGGATCTGAATCTGCCCAAAGGTAAGTTGATGATTATGAGAATAGCACCTAGGCTAAAACATATGGTTTTAGTTTTCATCCCCTTTTGTCAGTGAACAGATTTTTCTTCCAATCTAATCCTCTCATTAAGGGTGCACACTTTTAGGAACATAAGCATTATGTATGTTATTTAGTTCTTGTTTTCTCATTTTGGCCCAATATCTTCTTTTCTGTCCCTGTATGGCTGCTACATCCAAACCAAATCCCTATGTGTCTGGTGAATGCCTCCAGGGTTACAAAGGCCAATTCTAATTTTCAGCTTTCTCTTTGTTTTTAGGCCCTTGGACATTTTCTTTTTCTGAGTTCAGCTACCAATTTAAAGGATCTGTGATAGATTTTACCCATCACCTTTCTGGGTGTTTTGAGGTAGAAAGTTTTTCTTTAGGGTACCTTATTTGCCTGTATTGCTGGAAATGGAACAGGTACCAGGTTTTTATTTTTGTTTTTAATTGGAAGGGTATCAGTGCTTCTCAACTTTATGCTACCCTTTTCTTGGATGTATATATCCTTTAAAGCCTTCTACTCTAGCTGCAGTCGCTAGGTCCTTGAGAAAACAGACTTAGCACATCATACCAACCTTTCCCATGCATTTAACCAAATAAAATTATGTATATGTACTTGTTCAATTATGAAAAGATATTTACGTATTTCGAATGTTGGTGTGAATTTATATTTTAGCACCACCACTTAAGCTGTAATATAAACTTTATTTTTCCAAATGAGTAATACTGGAATGTTACAAAGTCTGAACTGTAAAATTCTAAAAACAAAGATATTTTTATAAATTAATAAATATAATAAAATATAGAATAAATATAATAAATATAAATATAAATAATAAAATTATGCTCTTCTTTTCCAGTTTGCCAAAGTCTAAATTTGATTAGAAATCATTTGTGCTTCTTGTTCCTGAATGATGATTGGTAACAACTCTTTTAGTCTGTATGCAGAGTGGGATAAGTTATTATTTTTTTTTTTTTGCATTTTGCAAATCCTAGCAATAATTTCTCAAGGCTCAACTTTATATAAAGCTTTTTTAAAAAATTTCATTTGTGAGTTTTATTTTTTGAATTATTTTTTTATTATTATGTTCAGTTAGCCAACATGTAGTACATCATTAGTTTTTGATGTAGCGTTCGATGATTCATCAGCTATGTATCACAGGCTGAACTAAAAAATGGTATGAATGAGATAGTCTAAATTGGATACTCTAACATCCAGGGTAAATGAGGCAGAAGGAAGAATTAGTGATCTAGAAGATAAGCCGATAGAAAGGAAGGAAGTTGGAGAAACAGAGATAGGCTGCTAGGAGCACATGAAAAAAGAAATGGAGAGATTAATGATGCCATGAAAAGTTCGATGTCAGAATTACTGGGTTCCCTGCGGGGGAAGAGACAGAGAGAGGGCTAGAAGGTATATTTGAGCAAACTATAGCTGAGAACTTCCTTAATCTGGGGAAGGAAGTAAGCATTTGAGTCTAAGAGGCAGAAAGGACCCCTCCCAAAATCAGTAAAAGTAGATCAAGATCCTGACATATTGTAGTGAAGCTTGCAAATTTTACAGTCAAAGAAACTATCCTGAGAATAACCAGGGAGAGGAGATTCCTTACATATGGAAAGAGAAACATCAGAATAACATCAGACCTGTCCGCAGAAAGCTGGCAAAGCAGAAAGAGCTGGTAAGACATATTCAGGATACTAAGTGAAAAGAACATTCAGCTAAGAATACTTTATTCACTAAGGATGTCATTCAGAATGGATGGACAGATAAAAGAGCTTTCAGGACAGGCAGAAACTAAAAGAATATTTGACCACCAGGCCAGCCCGGCAAGAAATATTAAGGGGGATTCAATAAATGAAGAGAGACCCCAAGAATCACATACTTGAAGCTTTAAGATGCAATTTAAATGACGTGAAAACCAAGTAGAGCAATTCATATTGATGAGGAAGTCTAGAATCAAATAAATATGCTGACTTTATCAGTGAGCGACTAAATGACAGACTGAAGGTCTGTGACCACAAGATGGTCTAGCTGCCTTTGTGACTATATGATATCAAATCTGACCTGCAGCAGTTACGTCGTAGTAAGCTGTATAAACAATCAAGCATTAGCAGGTATGGCAACATGTAGAAGGCCAACACAGATTTTGATTATTGAATAGTAACAATAATTATGATATTAATTATCAATTATAGAGTGGATGATTTATGCCAATAACTCAACATATGGCATCACTTATCCTTTTGTAAGCCTGCAGATAAGGAAATAGGCTCAGGAAAGTTTAGTAATGTGCTGCCTCTCCTGCAGAACTTCTTTTCCTAAAATTAAATGGCCAAAATTTTGAAAGATAAAAGCATTTAACAGAGTCTAATCAAGGTATTGTTAATGTACTTTCTAACACTACAGAGTTGAATGGTTAATTGTAAACTTTGCAGGAACCTGATTGGCTAAGAGATGATGAAATAACATTGGAAGTTGATACAACTACATAGCTTATAAATAGTGGAAACTGGGTGCCTCGGTGGCTTAGTGGGTTAAAGCCTCAGCCTTCGGCTCAGGTCATGATCTCAGGGTCCTGGGATCGAGGCCCACATCGGGCTTCTTGCTCAGCAGGGAGCCTGCTTCCTCCTCTCTCTGCCTGCCTCTCTGCCTACTTGTCATCTCCCTCTCTGTCAAATAAATAAATAAATAAATAAATAGTGGAAACTGATCAGATAACAGTGTTACTATGGCCATGGTTAAATATTCACTCAAGTTCACCAACTATTTTCCTTTAAAACTCATAATATGATTTGGAATCTCATTGTCTATATGACAAACTTGTACTAAAGAAGTAGAATTCAGACATTTTATGATTGCTGCATACCATAGATAGTGTTAGGATTATATCAGTAGACTAAAATATGGATAAGTACTACATTTTTTCCTTAGACACTGTCCATTTTTTTTGTTTATATATGTATTTACACAAGCTCCACAGATAATTTTGTTGCAGGTGGTTTGATGCAACCAACATAGGTCATCTAACATACATTATTTCATGCTTCTATGACAAGGTAGGGTTACCAGACAGGATTTCTTCACTGACTACATGAGGTGTAGAAAGAAAACAAAATTCCACATGCCTTTAATATGAAGTGGCATTCCATAACCTGATTTAAAGAAGCCAACCCAATACCTAAAAATACCTGGTATTGCTTCCTAGCCAATTAATGGTTCTGACTGACTTTACCATCTTCAAAATACATTATGGAAACTTATAAGCAAGTTCAATTTAAGATTTAGGAAAAATATATAATATTTTTTGTTAGTTAATTAAGGTATGACCAGAGAATAATGAGAAAGATGTCATAGCAATACTGAAAAAGTGAAAATAAGATAATTTTTATTCATAGCTGATTCCCACACGTATGATACATGTTTTTTTATTCATGTCTTTTAGAAGTTATTCTGTGAAAGGTGACCTCAATGGCTGCCCTGAGAGTGACACTGGGATTTCTAGGCAGTTGATGTTGAGCTTCCTCAATTTTTAAGACATTCACGGAAAGATAGGTCCATTACAATGCCGACATTTCATATTGCTGCGTATCTCTGTTGGGTGTGCTTTTTTTTTTTTTTTTTTAAGATTTTATTTATTTGACAGAGAGAAACACAGCCAGAGAGGGAACACAAGCAGGGAGAGTGAGAGAGGGAGAAGCAGGCTTCCCACCGAGCAGGGAGCCCGATGTAGGGACTCGATCCCGGGTCTCCGGGATCATGACCTGAGCGGAAAGCAGTCGCTTAACCAACTGAGCCACCCAATTGGGTGTGGCTTAACCAACTGAGCCACCCAATTGGGTGTGCTTTTCTTGATGACAGTCGTATTAAGTACTGATATATACTGACAGATCCTTTGAATACATATTTCATTCTTGCCACATGAGGTGCTTTCCGTCTTCCAACATCATGCAGGCCTGATGGCATCACTGCTAGGTGTTATTGTTGTTTTCTATTCAAGTCTGAATTAAGGAACTGTGTTCCATCACAGTAGGGAATGTTCTTAGTGCTGATACATTGTATTCTTTGGCATGATTGGTCATCTGATAAATACTTTTCCTGTAAGTAATGCCTGAAATTCCACAGGTGAGAAACCTGTCTCCTTTAGTAATCCTTAATTGGATCATTCTATGCTTTTTTTTTTAGAGAGAGAGAGAGAGAGGGAGAGAGAGAGAGAGAGAGAGAAAGAGACTGTGAGTTGGGGGGAAGTACAGAGGAAGAGGGTGAGAGAGAGAACCTTAAGCAGGCCCCACACTCAGCACGGAACTCAGGTGAGGCTTGATCTCACAACGCTGAGATCGTGACCTGAGCCGAAATCAAAAGCTGGACACTTCACCAACTAAGTGACCCAGGCGCCCCCCCACTCTGCTTTCTGAGCAAAAATGCTTCTATTCTACTGAAGGTGAGAATTGCAAATACCGTGGGAATCATTAAACATAGTTTCTATCTAGTACATATACATCTATTGGGCACTCTTCTGAGATTTTTGTACAAAACTCCTCTAGATCACATTCATTTTTCTTCTTTCCATAAATGTATTCAGCATGGAGAAAACTGCACTCCTTACGGTAAAGTCCCAAAGTACAATTTAGATCATGTTTTCTTTTAAAATCTGATGGTATGTCTCTTCATTTTCTCTTATGGAGCCAGTTATACTCCTCCCCCTTTTCCCCACCAATCTGTTACACATTGTTCTTGTAGAGCAGGCCATGGGCATATCCCTGAGACATTCCAAACCACTGGATAGCCAGTCAAAATAGCCATCGCAACAATCAGATGAGTCTGATCCACCTCTAATACACTTTTTCTTCCCCAAATTACATGTACAGTATCACTTACTACGTCTCATACTTACGGCATGAACTATTTCATGAACAACTAAAGCAGCTTCCATGACCAAATTCAGTACCGCTTGAGAAGCTGCAGTTGCTAAAAAAACATTTTACCCTCAGAGTCCATACTGGCTAATCCCAGAGAATCCTCAGAAACAAGATATGCAAAAAATGTGCAAGGTCCTCATGAGACTTAGGAAACCAGTGTTTCAGTTGCCAGTCTTGGAATGCTGTGAAAAATAATTATTTTGTGTCAACATTGATTGGACTTGATTTTGTCTGTATTTCTATATAGCAGCCAATGGAAATAACAGCATTCAGTGGCTCATATAATGTGTCCAAAAAGTTAGTAATGATCAATGTTTCTCTGACACTCCGATGCATCGTAACCTGTGTTTGTATTTAACTGTGCATCCCTACCTCCAGTCCTAAGTACTTTTTATAATATGCATGTTCTTAAAATGAGGAGTTGCGTCCTTAATCTCTTCAAAGAACTTTCAAGTCTACATCCTTCTTAGTTAATCCACTAGCATCATTATAAGTTGGACCCCTTCTTGGGTCGAAGGCAGAATGGTAGAGGAAGCTGCCCCTGAGCTCCTTGAAGCAGGTGTGGAAAGCATCCACAGACTTCAGGATACTTGCCAGGAGAAAGCTGCTGACTTTTTTTTTTTTCATAACTCAGTTTTATTAGTCTCAGGTGAACAATAAAATGATTCAACAATTCTATACATGAATCAGTACATTAAGTATACTCTTTTTTATTTTTATTATTTATTATTTTTATTTTTTTCTATAACCCAGTAACCCTACCCCTCCTTCCCCATCCCTCCAGCAACCCTCAGTTTCTTTCCTGAGATTAAGAGTCCCTTATGATTTGTCTCTCTCCCCAGTTCCACCTTGTTTCATTTTTTCCCCTCCCTACCCACCATGACTTCCCACCCTGCCTTGCAAATTCCTCATATCAGAGGGATCCTATGACAATTGTCTTACTCTGATTGGTTTATTTTGGAAAGCTGCTGACCTTTGAGGTGACCCTTGCCTGGATGGGGGAGGTGCTCTGCGGTGGGTGAGGCCGAGGTAAGCAGCTGGGTGGCATGGCCATGCAGGGTCTGCCCTCTTACAGTGGCCGTGGTGAGAGACGGGTTCTTTTGGACAAGGCCTTGGGAAGTTCTTCCGCTGAAGGGTTGGAAAGTTGCCAGATTTTGGTTACTACTCTCTCCCTGCAATTGAGAAGAAAGGCCAGAGCCCATCTTTCATGGCCCTCTCATTCTGCAGGAGGAGGGAGAGACTAACTATTTACAAAGTTACTTATTTATTACAGTCGAAAAGAGTCAGGAGGTGCTGGAAGATGCGCATGGAGGGTGTTTAACAGTGAGGAAAGGGCTGGATGGTGATCAGAGAGGCAGTCCTGAGGGGGCAATGCTCAGCCTAAGCTCTATGGGGTGTGTAGGAACTAGGCGAGCAGAAAAACCTTCATGCTGTTTAGTCAGAAGTTGGCCTACTTGATACACCTACATAATTGTTTTTGTCATTTTCAGAAGATTGAAATATCTTCTTTGCTATCTTCACTTCACTCTTGTTATTTCATTTTTTTTAAATCAAAATCGAGAATATTTCATAGCTTCTTTGGATCACATAGGATGGAATCTAATAGTCACTTAAATTTAGATTTAAAATGTCAGTGTAAAACAATGTTTTTATGAATCCAGACAAAATAAAAAGGAAAGATTTCTTATTAAAGATTCAGAACCTCAAACCTCTGGATCATCTTTTGTGTGGATATGATTGGGTTTAGGCAGATACAAAATTTTTTTAAAAACAATTATCCCCATATTCACAAAAGTATTTTAAGAAAATTTTTAGAAATAAATTTTATGTATATTTTCCAGGATAATCATGTTATAAGTCAAGCTGATAGTAAGGAATGACAGCATAAATGATGGGAAGGGAAAGAGCTTTCCTTCTGAATGCTCACTTAGGAGATGTCACCTTCTTTCTACCACTTTTCTTACTAAATTATCAAAATTACAGTCATATATACATGCTAGTTGGCTTTTTGCAGCCTCATGTATAACCCTTTCAAGGAAACTCAGCTGGTGTCAGGCAATCATTTGTCATTTGAATCTAATACTTTTTCTCCATCTTGTCAGGTCATTTTGATGTGTTCTACTTGGTGAAAGGAGAATTGTAAATACCTTTGCCATCTACCACTTGTGCACCTCACTGAAGTGGGATCCCTCTGCTTGTGTTTATCTAGCAACCAAAGTTGTGTTGCTAGGGTAAAGGTTGCCCTAGATGAACCTGTCAATCATCAGGCAGGACCTTACAGGCTCACCATTAGGACTGAGATCCAGTAAACATCTTAGACTCTCCCCTGGTTCTGTGAGAGTTCATGTAAAAGAAAACAGAGAGACAGTCACCCATAACTATATGAAAACCAAGCTCATCCCCTACCCTGCTCATGTAGCAAGGGCAACAGATCTGTGAACATATTTTGAAAAATTAAAAAAAAAAAGGTACTGTTACCAGTATTATTTCATGATCATCTATATAATAATAAATATCAGGTATCCTCTAGATAGACTGCACTATGTAAACTGTTATGTTTATCTAGGATTAAATAATTCTAATTTTAATCTGTATCCTATTTCTTCTTGTAAGAGAGAACTTGTGCTTATTAACTATATTACAAGCCTGCTCAAATGACATTTAAATAACATTACTCTCTTACTTAAAACAGTTTAGGCGTTCTCATACCTTAGAGGATGCGGGATCAAATCTGAATTTCTTAACATAGCACCCAGGGTCTTTATCTTACTTCTTTATGAGTATTGCTTTTATGTTCTCCTTTTGAGGACACTCCTGTTTCCACTTTTTCCCTTTTCCATCCTTGGAAGACTTCATACTTAACCTATGTATCATTTGTTTGTGGTAGTATATATTAGATATTTGTCACTTGTTATGAACTGCATTGCATTTTGGTGTGTGTGTGTGTGTGTGTGTGTGTGTGTGTGTGTGTGTGTTATGTGTCTATCATGCCTGTAGAGAAGGCACCAACCATGTCAATGATTTTTGGTTTTCTTCACAGTACTTCACATACTCTAGGTATGTAGTGTGTAACCAGTGGTGATATCATCATAGAGGTTAGTCATTTTGTATCCACTATAGGAATGCTTAATAGTAGTAGGTCAACATCAGCCAGCATTTCTTTTCCTTCTTTCTCTATTATTTGAGCATTATATATCTGTTTTATTAGTATGCACATGGCTATTTGAAAAACAATGCCTTTCCCTTCAAATAGTAATAGAACTTTAAAGTATATACTTGAAATAACAAAATGTCCTTAGTGAGGTGCATATATTGGTGACGTCGGTCACTAGATGGCACACCACAAGCTCCTGTGGGGCAGTTCCACAGGCTAACCTATTATTTGAAAAAGGACTGCAGAGATTCAGAGCAATTTGTTTTGGGAAAAAATAACAACAGAACTGGTATTCAGTAAGTTTGTTACAAAGTAAACATTAGATTTAGAATGTATAAACTTATATGACAGATGTGAAGGTGAGCTATAAGGAATCATTCATTCAATAGATAATAATTTTTTTTTTTTTTTTAAAGAAACGAGGTATAAGGAAGAAGGTTTCTTATGACTAACCTAGCTTCTGGAGACCCGTTAACTCAATTTCCTGAAGCCCTAACATCACCCTCCCCTCCATAAAATTGAGGGAGGCTGAGGCAGAAGGAAATGAAAATAAAATCGAATTTCTTTTAAATCTGCAGCCCTTTGATAAGGATGTGTGATAGGAGGAATGTAACATTCCTCCAGGAAGCTCCCAACTATCTTACTGTTAATGCCTTGCTAGATGGGAAAAACCACCTTAACTTGGCAATGGCAAAGGTCTGGGTATCCTATAGATCCTCGTTAGCATATGAAAGTTCTTTCAAAACCTCCCTATTTCCTTACCTCCCCCAATCCTATAGTATATAATCAGGCCTTCCTCACCCTTAGTGCAACAGCTCTTTCTGCCCATGGGTTCTGCCCCTGTGCCTTAATAAAACACCATTTTGCATCAACAAATAATAAAATAAAAAAAGAGACGAGGTATTAGACACTGTGTCAGGCCCCGAGGAAGACAGCAAAATAATAAAACCTAGACTTTGTTGAAGTTTAGCAGAGGAGCTAAGACCATAAGCCTTCACTTTACCTTGCAATTGGTGCTAAAAGAATAAATCTAACAACAACAACAACAACAAAATAGTAGATTGTTTAACTCCTAAGGAAGAAAGTAGAAGAAAAGAATGAAAAATTCAAGTGACCTGCAATGTACTTAAATATCAGTAAAACAGTTCTATCCTCATGTGCCCAAAGTCAGCATGCAATATCACTGAAGATTTATGTTGATATTAGACTGCAGGTACATAGGACTCCATAGTTCTCTGGGCTGAATTTTAATCACACATGCTTTATGTAATCTGTACGTAGGATGTAAACAGCTTCCAGGACAGTTAATCTGAAATCAAATGCCCAAATGTATGTGTTGATATTTGCTGTGGCTTCTGAGGTATGGTATGATTTGGACTCCTAACCGGAAGAAAAATTTCATTACTCAATACTACATTCAAGGAAGTAAATGATCCCTATATCTTCCATCACCCAGTGGGTTATGCAACATTAGCCTCATCCATGATGACCTCACGCCAGGGCGTCTCTGCAATCAGCCCTCTGCTCTTCTACAAATGTTAGGTTTTCATGCCTCTCCGGGCTCCAGTCTCCATACATGAATAATTCTTGATGGTCCCTTGTGGTTTCTAGGTTAAAATGCCCACTGTCTTTTGCTTTTATCTCCAAAAGCTACTCATTGTTTTCGCTCCTTTTTTTTTTTTTTTTAAGATTTATTTAATTTAGAGAGAGAGAGAAAGAGAGAAAGAGAGGACCCTCCAGCGAGCACACAAACAGGGTAGGGGCAGAGGGAGAGGGAGAGAAATCCTTAAGCAGACTCACTGCTGAGCACGGAGTCCAACTTGGGGCTCGATCCCAGGACCCTGAGATCATGACCTGTGCCAAAATCAAGAGTTGGAAGCTCAACTGAGCAACCCAGGCTTCCCCTGTTTTCCTTCTTTGCTATCTTCCCAGAATATCTGATTTCCAGTAAATTCCTGATAGTGATTTCCAATTATTCCTAATAGTATGGTAATTGCTATAACACAATCTTAAAGAAATTTAAAAAGTCATTAATTTTTTCCATCATAGAAATGTGGAAATTTTTATAGAAATGTGGAATTTCAAGTAGAGAAAAAATTAAGTTGTCATTCTTTCATCCCATATGAGTGTATTTTCTGCCAGTCATTTTTATATGCACATTTTTTCAAATGTGATAAATTTTTGCATGCTATATTTTTATTGAACATAGCAAAACCTTTTTTAAATTATTTTTATAAACTCTTGATAAAAACATGCATACGTTGTCCAGTTTATGAACTCCATGTTATAGAGATACTGCTGTGTGTCATGACACTGTTTTTGTCTTCGTGGCACATAACAAGTTTACATTTATAGTTTCCCTTTACAGTTAGGTATGGCCTATGTGACTGAGAGTGAGTGGTGATGTAGGAAAGATGATGTTAGGGCTTGAAGTTGATGGCCAAGAAAGAATTCTTGAGTTGTCTTTGGTGCAAAAAGGTGATTTTATGAAAGCCCGGGGACAGGACCCATGGGCAGAAAGAGCTGCACGGGGTCATAAGGCATGGCCCATAATATACTTTCAAGTTGGGAGCGGGTAAGGGATAGCATAAGTCTCTAAGGAATTTTGGAAGCAAGGTTTTCAGGACCTTGAGAGGGCTGGCTATTGTTGGGAAAATGTCATTTATTACCATCTAATAAAAACCTTAGTCATGAGACTCTTCAGATGTATATCAGTGAGCCGTATGCTTGGGGGATGATTGCCAACATGTATCTTAGGGAGGTTTAGAGATAAAGGAAGTTTCCAAAGGAATTTTTTTTTTTAAAGATTTTATTTATTTGACAGAGAGAAACACAGCCAGAGGGAACACAAGCAGGGGGAGTGAGAGAGGGAGAAGCAGGCTTCCTGCCGAGCAGGGAGCCCGATGTGGGACTCGAACCCAGGTCTCCGGGATCATGACCTGAGCCAAAGGCAGTAGCTCAACCAACTGAGCCACCCACGCGCCCCCAAAGGAATTTTTATATGTTAAAGTAGTCTACAGGATCCTGGAAGGGGGCCGGGGGCGGTCAGGCTAGGATTGACTTTTGCCCTTAGCAGAGTGTTAACACTAAGCAGTTGAGTCCCTAGAAGAATGTCACTTTGTTTGTTTCAAGGACTTGTCAATGGGCTGTAAAGAAATTTAATAATTTTTTCTTCTGCCTTTGTTTCCCACATCAATGGGATGTAGGCAAAGTGATACAACCTCTGCTAGACCCTATACTCATATCCAGCATGATTCTTTAGTTTTCTTTCTTTCTTTTTTTTTTTAAGATTTTATTTATTTGATAGCAAGAAACACAGCGAGAGAGGGAACACAAGCAGGGAGAGTGAGAGAGGGAGAAGCAGGCTTTCCGCCGAGCAGGGAGCCCGATGTGGGACTCGATCCTGGGTCTCCGGGATCATGACCTGAGCCAAAGGCAGTCGCTTAACCAACTGAGCCACCCAGGCGTCCCTTTCTTTTCTTTTGAAAGTCACATATTCCAAATATCATAGCTGTTATTCATGACAGAAAGGGTCTGGAGTTCTGATTCACTGCTTACAGAAAAGCTGACCAGGGGAGCCCTTAGCCACATTGGACTGTGCCATTTGTTGTGTTAAGCCATTGAAATTTTAAGGTTATCTATGACTCTGGCATAGCTTGGCCTATCCTGACTAATACGCAGCTGACTATTTTGGGTAGTTGTTTAAAATATTTCTTTGCTACTATAAATCATAATATGATGATTATCTTGTGCACTGGGTTTTTCCCCCCTCCATTTCAGATTGTCCCCTTTATGTAGATTTCCAGAAGTAAAATTTTGATCAAAGAATATAAACTTTAACACTTATAGTCTCTTTATATCATACTCGTCTCACATAATTACATATGTAAATATGTAACTAATTATGAACTAAATATATAACTAATTATGAACATGCCTCTTACTCCTATGAGAGTGCCAGTTCCTCAAAGGTAGAGTCAGTATTTTATCTACTCTTGTACTCCTAGTCCCTAGCACAGGTCTTTCTCATGGTAACATGAAGGAAACATTTGTGGAATACATGAAGGAGTGGATATGGATTGTTACGTGATAGCTATACTGCAGTCATTCTCACAATCTTGGCATTGGTAATGGAAACTTCTATCTCTAAAATTTTACTATAGCACTTTGTTTCTTCCAAAAGCAGCACAAGGCTAATGCTTTGACCACTGGGAATTCAGGGCTTGGGTGAAAGCATATTTAAAATTATAGATGAGATAGTTTAATTCTTCCCTTTGTATCATTCCTATGAGTTTTAGTTATGTCATTTTTTTATGTTCAATAAAGCCGAAGACTGTATCTATAAGATGTAATATAAAAAGGAATGTGTTTTAGATTAGTTGAATATTTAGAGTATTCAAAAATAGGATGGATTATATAGTTATCCAATCAACTGTTTAGTATTTGTTCATGATATCCTTAAAAAAAGAATCTTACCAATGGCTATATTAATGAATGGTGAAATTTCATTTGAATGAAAGAGTGGTCCATTTTATAGCCACAATATTGTAATTGTTCTATTTGTGCAGAAATAAAGTACATGCTTACTGCACAGATCTAAGTAAATCATAGGTCAATTCATACTGTCTATGTTCTTTTGGCTATATAATAATAAATGTGGCAAACATCAATCACATTTTGACTTACCCATATAGAGACTGACTCTGTTCACGAGAAGAAACACATCTTCTACACAGATGGAAGGGAAGGAAGAAGGGAGAGGTATAGACAAAGATACATTTCTAAGTCTATTTGTGAGGGGCCAGGAGGCAGACCGTGCTGATCTGGTACCTTCTATGCTTTCTGCGTAGCAGGAGATAAGATCATTGCTGAGTGTTGGAGAAGCAGTGGCCATCCCACTTGCTATCCTGTGATCCTCTTCTCACCCTCCTCTGTGACTTAGCCTCTTTATGTTCTTGTATCTTCAATGTCTTTCTTCCTACTAGTTTCTTCCATTCAGCCCATAAACACCCTCAAGATTCTTTTACTCTTCTCTCTTAAAATTCCCTTGACTCTCATCCCCTCATTCCTTCTTTCTCAAAACCCTCTTCTTCCTGGCTTCTGGAACACCGTATTTTCTTCATTTCCCTTATCCTATTTGACCTCTTTTTTTTTTTTAATTTTTCTCAGATATCATCCCCCTCTTCTTTTCCTCATTCACTGTTGCAGTCAGCTTTTTAAAATACAGGTCTCTCAGTTTTAGCTACTGTTCTAAATAAGCTTTGAGCAGAATACCATGTACTGGGTACATGATTAAAATACTCGCATCCTCTCAGAAATCTATGTTCAGAAGCCCCCTCCCATTCTTCACCTGCGTGCATTATACTCAACCTTATGAAATAAAGTGATAGATTTTATCGACCAAAAAATGTGTGCCATTCAAAATAAATCTTATTACATTGTATGATATACCAAAATACAACTAGGACCAGACCGATGAAAATATTTATCACATTATCTTTTACTGCCCTTGGCATGTGGGATTAGAGTACTTCACATTCAGGAGGAAGCCATAAAAACAAACACCAGGTCATCAGCTCCAACTTTTGTAAGGAAATTTTTTTCCCCTGAGACACTTACCATAGGCTTAAGACAGTATGAATGCTGAAAAAAAGTTTCAAGTAATGAGAGAGAGTTTTCATCATGGTGTGAAATACAGTGGCATCTATCAGACTTGACTTTATGAAGTTTAGTCACAGGACAGACAAAGTTGCCTTGTCTCACATGAGTGAATCCACTTCAAACTGATCAGAATCCTGGGATAAAAAATAAAAAGGAATATGTAGATTCTACAAATGCATGTCTGAGAAAACACTGAGAACCTACCAGCTTTTTAAATTTAGAAAGTAGAAGGTGTTGAAATCTTGGACAATCTGTTTACTTGATAATGTTTGAGCTGTGAAAGTCATGATTAATTTCCTGCCCTCACACAGTGCTGATGACATCATCCTCTTGTTTTCATTTTCACTCTTCAGCGATGATAATATAATAGGACTTTAATCACTTTGGCTCAAAAAAATAACTCTTCTTTAATTCTTCTAATTGCCATGATTACTCAAAAGCTCTGCAGAAAATCTATTTTTTAAGTATCCTAAAGATGAAGAACCTTGGTATAAAGTCATAGGGACTCTACTGATACTAGGAATTCTACATGGCTCAATGCATTAATATTGGAGAAAGTTCCCTAAAGAAATCAGGAAGAAAACTGTGGTTTTGATAGATAAAATTAAACTTAATACTTTTTCTTTAGATTTTATTATTTGTTTAAGAGACCATCACAGTGGGACGTCTCTAAATGAAGCACATGAAATATTCGAGTAGATATAGTGAACAAGCCAGGGGCTCTTAACCAGGTAGGCTATACAGTCATCAGAGAGTATATGTCCCTGTGTTGGTGACATTTCTGGGCATTCTGATTTAACAGATCTGGGATAGGACCTGGAAGTCTATATTTAAAAAAAAAGTTCCATAGGAGATTCTGATGGACATCCCTGCTCAGGAACAAGTAGGCTTTGTTGGATATTTCCTGCATGCTGGGCCAGCACTAGAGATGAACATGTGACAAGAATGTGAGAAGAAGGGGCGCCTGTGTGGCTCAGTTGGTTAAGCCACTGCCTTCAGCTCACATCATGATCCTGGAGTCCGGGGATCGAGTCCTGGGATCGAGTTCTGGGATCGAGTCCCGCATCATGCTCCCAGCTCCGCGGGGAGTCTGCTTTTCCCTCTGACCTTCTGCCCTACTCATTCTCTCTTTCACTAACTCTATCTCTCAATAAATAAATATCTTTTTAAAAAGAATATCAGAAGAAGCAGAGAGTGCAATTTTCAGATCAGAACATAGAAAACTGGCAAGTTTTTCATGGTGGAATGTAAAGGTATATACAATATTGTGACATGACAGCAATTAATGAATAAATTAGTCTACTGCATTGGATCCTAAACGTTTCCATTCCGCAATGTGCCTTTTCTTTTATTTGTCTCTATCCCAATTTGGTTCAAAAAAAAAAAAAAAAAAGCCCAATACTTAACTGGCAGTCAAAACTGGGCCTGTGCCACCTAGCTATTAATAAGGCACATCGCTGCATCTGTCATTTTGGGTTCATAATTGCAAGCAATAAATATACTCCAGCTGATTTAAGTAGAAAATCAATTTACTGAAAACCTATTGGAATCTCTGGAAAGCTAGAGAATAAGACTGGGCAAATAAGCAGGAAATGGGGAGGACAGACAGTCAGAGCCATGTCCGAGGACTGTTTATTGGGTCCCCTTTATCCCTCCTTCTCTGTGGCACCAGCACCCAGATCCAGAATCTGGGGCAGTGACCTCTGGCCACTAAATACAGATCAAGTGCCTCCATCCATGCTGAATCAGAGGCTGGGAAATTGAGTATTTGGCTTTTCAGCCTCCATAAGTGGAAGGCAGTTGGGACTGCCTCCAAAATTCATATGGTATAAAATTCCTCAAACAGAAAGGGGGTTCACATATAGGGCAGAAGAAAGTATACTATTTTTATTGTTTGAGGAATATGGCTTCTGGTTAGTGAGATTTTTCTGGTTAATTTGTAAGTTGATATGGTAAAATATTTCTGAAATATTAGTGCATTTTCTACTCTAGTAAGTGTAGTAAGATAATTTAATGTTCAAAACTTAGCTCTACACTTCATAAGCATGTGATCCTGAGCAATTTATGACCTCATTTGACATTACCTTTTTTCATTTGTAAATGGTGATTTCAATAACTCATACCTCTCAGGGTTGTAGCTCAAATAAATTGATACATATTAAGCAATTTGTATGCTGAAAACACTAAATAATCATTAAACATTGTTACTATTCTAGTACTTAGGCTCATTATTTTTAATTTACACCCCATCATTGTTGATAAGAAGGCATAGGAGATTGTCCTGGAAATCAGTCTCTTTCTCCTAAAAATAGTGTATTAAGTGTGTAATTGAAACCTACAAATATTTGAATTCTGGCTAAGTAAGGGCTAGTACTGGTGGTATTTTATTATTTAGATTAATCTGTGAAATTACTGATGGCTGGAACTAAAGTTTTCTGGTGGTAAGACACCTAAGTTGCAATTCGCTCATTCCCTTCATAAATAGTTAAGGCATGCTTACCATGTTATGACTTAAACAATGTCCCTGCAGTCAAGGGATTTCTCAGTCAAGTGGGAGATGACAAATAGAGAATTGCAACATTGATGCCATTTCACTTGAAATATCTAATTCCAAAAGGTATCTAATTAGTATACTAAATTCACTCTTAGTGATCCAGATTAAAACATAAAAATTTATTTATTTATTTATTTATTTATTTATTTATTTATTTATTTATTTATTTTTGAAGGTTTTATTTATTTCGACAGAGAGACACAGCGAGAGAGGGAACACAAGGAGGGGAAGGGGGAGAGGGAGAAGCAGGCTTCCCACCAAGCAGGGAGCCCGATGTGGGGCTCATCCTGGGACTCTGCGATCGGGACCCGAGCCAAAGGCAGATGCTTAATGACTGAGCCACCCAGGCACCCCAAAACACAGGATTTTAAACAGAAATGTGTTTTTCATGTAAATTGGCATGGATCACAATGCTGAAGTTCTTCAGTTTCATTAAACTGTTAAATTACTTATAAATTTTCCAAAGTAAGATTGTTTGATAAATCAGATTGGTATTAATTTTGACTTTTAATCTGTAATCATAATGTGACTTACACTCATGGTTATTCAGTTTTGTGACATGAAAATAGTATGCTCTGCAATCACCATTAATCTTCTGTCCTTTTTTTTCTGGTCTAATTTCTGAATAAATCTCTCAATATACCCTTAAATTCAGTCACATTAGACTGTTATTTTCTAAACACGTTACACTCTGGGGCCTTTGCCTATGCCTTTGCTTACTCTGGAATTCTCTTCTCTGTCTGTCAAAGTCGTGCTTATTCTCCAAGAGCCAGCTCAAATACCACTCCTTTGTTTAGTTTTTTCCAGTCTGCGAAGCCAGAATTTAGAGCTTTCCCCCTTTGAATTCCCAAGAACTTTGTTTATCCATTTACTATAGTATTCATTTTATTGTGCTTTATATTATAGTTATCAATTTATAATCTAACTTATTCATCACTCCTCCTGCCTTTTTGAAGGCAGGGGCCATATCATTTTTGTCTCAGTATTCCCTCAAGTATAGTATTTTGCTTGCATTTAACAGAGGAAAGGATTCCAACTCTAAAGGGGCTTGTTGAACTAGAGACAAAAACAGACGGAATCAAGAACAAATACGGCAGGGCCCTATTTTACTCCCTGAGCAAAGGGGGCAGGAATGTGGGGCAGGGGAGGGCCGTGGGAACACAGGTTCAGCGAAGCTGCTGCAGTTGTGACAGTCCTTTGGGCCATAGCGGACGACTAAATATTAAGGCTTACTAAAGGGGGCATGGGAGACACTGGTAAATTTCCTGCCTCAGTTAGGAATGAAGCTGATGGGAAAAGTAGAGTTCCGTTTAAGTTTCTGATGGGGTGAATCAATGGGTCTGCTCATGGAGACAGGCATGTGGGACTTTAAGCAGGGGGCAGCATGTGATAATTTTAGCAATGTTTTAAGGAGAGTACGCTGGGACAATGCAGAACAGTGAGAGCTTCAATGTAGCTATTGGAATAGTCTCAGAGTGTGTAATAGATCCCTAGATTAAAGAGAAGGCAGTGGAGGGACACTGGGTGGCTCAGTTGGTTAAGCGTGTGCCATTGGCCAGGTCATAATCCCAGGGTCCTGGAATCGAGTCCCACATCGGGTTCTCTGCTCAGAGGGGAGCCTGCTTCTCCCTCTCCCTCTGCTGTTCCCCCTGCTTGTGGGCTCTCTCTCTCTGTCAAATAAATTTTAAAAATCCTAAAAAAAAAAAAAAGGCAGTGGAAACTGAAGGAAAGCACAGTTTGAGACAAAATACAACCATGATATGTGTGTACTGTCCTGAAGCCAGTGTTTTTCTTAAAAAAAGTCTTGGAAAAGGGTTGCTAAATGCCAACCAAACTTATTTAATTATTTAAGAGAGCATTTTATAGGTGGCTCATGTAAAAAAATTTACAAACAATATACACTCTTATTTATTATGTTGGCTAAAATGAATTGAGTCTTAAATCACTTTTGTCATATACTGTATTTAAGAATACACAATCATCTGATACAAAGCACTGGTGGGCAGAACTTCATTTCTGAGTCAGTTGTCCAGAGATGTACCTCAGATCTGCTGTGGTCTGTCTGCTCTTGGCAGTCTATGTGTGCTCCCTCGGTCTCAGTCACCACATTGTGCTGTTGAGCAGATTACACAGCTTGGGCTGCAGTGATCGGCTACGGCTGGGGGAATGGAGTACAGAGTCTAACCATGACTGCAGAAAACCCTCACCTGGGTTAGGGTGATGCTTGTTCATGGGAAAACAAGAAGGGAGGTGGGCCAGCTTCAGGGCTGTGTGACTTGTGCAGTCATGCAGGGTCTTAAACTCAGAAGGGTCCCACCTTTGGTTAAATGCTGTTACCATCTTTAAATTCTTAATAATTTTTAAGCAGAGGACCAGCTCAACATTTCCATTTTGCATCGGGCCCTGCAAATTATGAATTAGGGTCTTGAAGAGGGGGAGGTTATTGTGAGCTGAGCAGATACAGCCTAAAGTAGTAGGGTTTTTTCCAGCACTGACTGAACATTAGAATACCTGGGGAGCTTCTGAAAAATAGATGACCAGACCAATTAATTCAGAGTCTCTGGAGATGAGGTACAACCATGGGCATATTTGAGAAATGTTATCTGAGAAAAATCCCTTTAAAGGAGAGTGAGCTTCGGCAATGCAGAATTCCTTTAAATTTCGCATACCACTACCCTCTATATATCATTTCTCATTTTAAAACCCTCATTAATTTTTCCATGACTAATAACGTATGAGCTTTGGATTCTTAGCCTGATTGGAACTCATGGCTATTTGCAATCTGGATCTACACTCCATTTTAGTTTCAGACCCTACACTTCTTTTAGGTACTCTATGGTCCACCCTAATTAGAGAGCTCACCATTATGTGAATATTGCCTTTGTTCATGCTGTGCCCCCAACCTGAACGTCCTCTGCTTCATCTACCTACTCTGTAAAATATGCAAATGCAATCTCCTTCTTGAAAGTTTCTCTTAAAAAAAAAAGGAAAGAAAAGAAATTTCTCTTAGATCTCTTCCTTTTCTAAATATTCACAGCTTCCTAGGTAATTTTAAATAACATGTATATATTTCTTTGATTTGTGTACATGTCTTACCTCTTCTATGTGTGCTTTCAAGGGTAGGTAATGTATCTTATGATTTTTTTATATTCCTCGCAATCCCAAGCATGGTTTTAGGGACACAATTGCTGTTTAAATATATATTTTAGTGCATGAGTAACCAGACCTTATTGCACTCATTGACTAAACCATACGTTTTGTATAACACCCAGCAGTCTTTAGTTATCTATTTGCCAATAAAGATCATTTGAGAATAGTGAAATCATGTAACCTCACTGAGGCTGAAATTAAACCTTCAAATGACCCCACTGGGTCTGAAATTGTTCCAGAAATCAGGGTAGGAGATGTAGCCTTACAACCCAAATGCCATTGGATAAGTAACTGAGTGAGAAATATTAAGCTTGACTGTATTATTTTTTTCTTTTATTTCAAAAAGTATATTAGTACTTAAAGATAATTAGAATAATTTCAGGGGCCCTGGGACTACTCAAAATGTCTTCTACATGGTTTAAGAATATCTGAAATTTTACTCCCTTCCTTTGAGTGAAAGGATTAATGGTTAAAATGCAGAAATCCTTAGAAAGGAAGAGCCATCTCTCCTCTAGAAGACTGTAACTGTCTCCTAAAATGTAAGTCCATGTCGGGTTTTGCCTCCTGATCTTTTTTACCATAATGATTTATTGAAATATAAATATGATCTCTACAACCCACCCCAATTAAAACATTTTATCATCTCCCTATTGCCCAAAGACAAAGGCCATGATATTAATATGACGAGGGTGTGGAAGGATGAAGAAATGTGAGGAAACAAAACAGTAAAACCACTAAATGGTTTTGCTGAGTTTGAGCCCTTTGGTTCAATCATTTGTTTTGCATTTGCTCTTTTGAATCATATCAGCACAGCAAGGGGCTCTGAATGCAGGGATTCACACGTGAATGTTGTAAAAAACAACAACAAACGCCTTTAAGGTATTCTACAGTGGCTCTAACATTCTGACAGAGAAAAATTAGATGGGAGAAGGACAGCTGTGAGATCCTGGGGTGCGAGGTCTAATTTCTAGCATATAATATGGTCAACCAAAAATTCTCTTTGCAATAACACAGTCAAATAATTTCCCTTGCTTGTATGTTGTTTTTCTATTGCATCATCTGTGTGGGAACCCAGTGACCCACAAAAAAGTTCTAACACATGCTGACTTCACCCAGGTGATGAAGCTAAGATGTAGGAAGAAAAATAACTGGGTCTTAAAAAAAATTCTTCTTAGCAATTTCTTGGCTTCTGGCAGAAGCTGATGTGGGACATTAAAAACACTATTCAGATAGTTAATACTCTTATCCCTGACATCCCCTAAGAATCCTTTTAATAATCTCCACACACAGCACAGACACACACACAAGCAATATATACATGTTTGATATTTAAAAGTTTTAATTTTTTAGTAGATTTAATTTTTGAAGAGGAGCTTTAGATTTATAAAACAAATTGTGCAGAAAGTGCAGAGAATTCCTGTGTATGCTTTTTGTCCCTGCACACAGTTTATCCCTATTTTATTAACATCTTGCTTTAGTGTGATACATCCCCTACAACTGATGAAACAATATTGATACATTATTATTGACTAAAGTCTATAGTTTGCATTAGGGTATACTCTAGGTTTATAGTTCTGTGCATTTTGACAAGCATATAATATTCTGGATCTCCCCTTATAATAACATACAGGAGAGTTTCACTGCCCTAATAGTCTTCTGTGCTCCACCTGCTCCCTCCCTCTGAACCCCTGGCAAACAAAACAAAACAAAACCAAGAAACCACAAAACTGATCATTTATTGTCCTGATAGTTTTGCCTTTTCCAGAATGTCATAGAGTTCATTATCGCTAAAGAACTTCTTTGAAAATTTTTGCCAAGGCGGCTCTGCTGACAAGAGGGTCCCTCAATTTTTGTTTGTCTGAGAAACTATTCTCCTTCACTGTTGAAATTTTGCTGGGTACCTAATTCTAGTTGGCAGCTTTTTTTTTTCTTTTATTACTTTCAACACTTTATTTATTTTATTCCACTCTTTTCTTACTTATTTCCTAAAGTAATGTCCAATACAATTCTTATTCTTATTCCTCTATAAGTAAGGTATTTTCTTTCTTTGGCTTCTTTTAAGATGCTTTTCTTTATCTTTGATTTTATGCCTTTTGAATATGACTTGCCTACTTACAGATTTTAAGGTACTTATCCTAGTTGGCGTCCTCTAATTTTCTGCATCTGTGGATTGGTGTGTATCATAAATTAAAAAAAAAACTTACCCATTCTATAAAATTCTTTGTGTGTGTGTGTGTGTATAGTTGATACACAATATTATATTAGTTTTGGGTGTATAGCATAGCTATTCGATGGGTTTATACATTATTCTATGCTCCCTAGAGTACAGCTTCCATCTTTCACCAATTCTATTATAATATCATTTACTGTATTTCTTATGCTGTGCCTTTTATTTCTAGGACTTATTCATACTTTAATTAAAAGCCTGTATCTCCTGCTCCCTTTCACTCATTTTGCCTATCCCCTCATCCCTTTCCCTCTGGTAAACATTCTGTTCTCTGTATTTACATGTCTGATTCTCCTTTTTGTTCATTTATTCATTGTTTTTTTAGATTCCACATATGAATGAAATCATATGGTATTTGTCTTTCTTTTTTATTTATTTATTTTATTTTATTTTTTCAGTGTTTCAAGATTCATTGTTTATGCCCCACATCCATGCTCCATGCAATACGTGTCCTCAATACCCACCATGAGGCTCACCCATTCCCTCACTCTCTCCCCTCCAAGACCCTCAGTTTGTTTCTGAGTCCAAAGTCTCTCATGTTTCATTTCCCTCCTCTATTTACCCCACTTCCCATTTCCTTTCCTTCTCCTACTGTCCTCCATATTACTCTTTATGCTCCACAAGTAAGAAAAACCATATGATACTTGACTTTCTCTGCTTGGCTCATTTCACTCAACATAATCTCCAGTCCATGTTACTACAAAAGTTGGGTATTTATCCTTTCTGATGGAGGCATAATATTCCATTGTATATATAGACCATATCAACAGATGAATGTATTTGTCTTTCTTAATCTTATTTCATTTAGCCTAATACTATCTGGGTCCATCCATGTTGTTTCAAATGGTACGAGCTCATCCTTTTTATGGCTTGGTATTATTCCATTGTGTGTGTGTATATACACCAATTCTCCATATATAATACAGAATATATATATATATACACACACACACACTTCTCTTTATATATATTTATATATATAACCACTTATATATATGTTATATACATACTTCTATATATATATACTCATAGATACATATGCACACACACATACATACACACTCAGCCATATATATTTTATGGCTGAGTATTATTCCACTATACACACACACACACACACACACACACACACACACATATCACTTCTTCTATACACACACACACACACACTCAGCCATATATATTTTATAGCTACATATTATTCTACTGTGTGTGTATATACACACCACTTCTTTATCCATTCATCTTTTGATAGTTGCTCCCATATCATGGCTATTATAAATAATGTTACAATAGACATAGGGGTGCACATATCTTTTTGAATTACTGTTTTTGTTCTCTTTTGGTAAATACTCAGTAATGGAATTATTGGATCATATGGCATTCATATTTTTAATTTTGTGAGAATCCTCTATACTGTTTTCCAATTTACATTCTCACCAGCAGTGTACAAGTGCTCTTTTTTGTTCTGTATCTTTATCAGTTCTTGTTATTCCTTGTATTTCATTTTAGTCATTCTGACAGAAGTAAGGTGATATATCTCGTTGTTTTGATTTGCATTTCCCTGATCATTACTGATGTTGAACATCTTCAAATATTCTCTTGGCCATCTGTATGTCTTCTTTGGAAAAATGTTTATTTAGGTCCTCTGCCCATTAAAAAGTCAGATTACTTGTTTTTTGTTTGTTTGTTTGTTTTTTGGTTTTGAGGTATGTAAGTTCTTTCTACATTTTAGATGTTGACCCCTTATTGGATATGTCATTTGGAAATATCTTCTCCCATTAAGTAGGTTGCCTTTATGTTTTATCAATGGTTTCCTTCACTGTTCAAAAGCCTTTTATTTTGATGAAGTCCCAATACTTTATTTTTGCTCTTGTTTCTCTTGCCTTAGGAGATATATCTTGAAAAATGTTGTTATATCTGATGTCAGAGAGATTACTACCTGTGTTCTCCTCTAGGATTTTTATGATTTCAGGTATCACATTTGGGACTTTAAATCCATTTTGAGTTTATTTTGTGTATGTTGTGGGTATATATATATAGTTTCACTCTTTTACATATAGCTGTCAAGTTTTCCTACACCATTTATTGAAGAGACTGTCTTTTTCTCATTGTATATTCTTGCTTCCTTTGTCATAGGTTAGTTGACCATATAATCTTTATTTCTGGGCTCTCTATTCTGTTCCACTAATCTGTGTCTATTTTTGTGCCAGTATCATACTGTTTTTTGTTTTACTTTAAATTTATTTTATTTTTTCAGTGTTCCAAGATTCATTGCCCATGCCCCACACCCAGTGCTCCATGCAATAGATGCCTTCAATACCCACCACCAGGCTTTCCCATCCCCCACCCCCTCCCTCCAAGTCCCTCAGTTTGTTTCTGTGTCCAAAGTCTCTCATGTTTCGTTTCTCTCCCTGAATTACCCTACTTCCCATTTCCTTTCCTTCTCCTACTGTCCTCTATATTACTGTTTTGATTACTACATGTTTGTAGTACATCTTGAAATCTGGAATTGTGATATTTACAACTTTGTTTTTCTTTCTCAAGATTGCTTTAGCTATTTGTGGTTCCATACAAATTTTAGTATTATTTTCTAGTTCTGCGAAAGCTGCTGTTGGTATTTTGATAGGGATTGCATTGAATCTGTAGATTGCTTTGAGTAAGATGGAGATTTTTAATAATATTAGTTCTTTCAACTCACAAGCATGGAATATCTTTCCAATTCTTTGTGCCATCTTCATTTTCTTTCATCAGTGTTTTACAGTTCTCAAAGTACCTGTCTGTCACCTCTTTGGTTAATTTTATTCCTGGGTATTTTATTCTCTTTGGTGCAATTGTAAATGGAATTGTTTTCTTAATTTTTCTTTCTGCTACTTTGTTATTAGTGTATAGAAATGCTACCTATTTCTAGGTATTTTTTGTGTCTTGGTGGAGTGTTTTGGGTGTTCTATGTATAGTATCATGTCATCTGTGAACAGTGACAGTTTAACTTCTTCTTTACCAAAACAGATACCTCTAATTTCGTTTTCTTGTCTGATTGCAGTGGCTGGAATGTCCAGTGCTAAGTTGAATAAAAGCATTAAGAATGGACATCCTTCTCTTGTTTCTGATCGTAGAGTAAAAGCTCTCAATTTCTTACCATCAAGATATTTACTCTTGGTTTTTCATGTATGACCTTTATTATATTGAGGTTTTTTTCCCCTCTAGACCCACTTTGTTGATAGTTTTTATCATGAACAGATGTTGAATTTTGTCAAATGCTTTTTTATTTTTATCCTTCATTTTGCTGATGTATCACATTAATTGATTCGCAAATACTGAGCCATTCTTGCCTCCCTAGAAGAAATTTCACTTGATCATGCTGAATGATCCTTTTAATTTATTGCTTAATCCAGTTTGCTAATGTTTTGTTGAGGGTTTTTCATCTTAGCCATTTATTTTCTTCAAACATTTATTTTTTCCCCTACTCTCATTTTTTTCTCTCCAGGATTCCTAGCTCTAGATATTTTACGGTAAAGTAGTTTGAGAGGCAGAATTAATAGTAATTTTAATAAGGTTTTCTTATTTTCTCTCCCATTTTGTTATTCATTTCTGTGCAAAGATATGGTGATTTTTGTTTATTTGAATTTTTACTTTAAAATAAATTTCAACACTGATTTGGTCGAGAAATTGTTATTGTGGAGGAAATTTTAGGCTGTAGTTGAGGGATCTGGAATGGAAAGGTAGTATGTAACTAGAGGATAGGAATGAGATGAAACTTAAGTTATTTAAGAGATTGGAGTTTTGAACTAGACTGCACTAAATTTTTAATGGCTGTAAAAATGGTTTAAAAAGCTGTGGGTTCTGCCCAATATGTTACTAAAAGATGGATGGGGTTGGGGACTGGAAAAGAAAAAAAATCATTCCATATTCATTCTTCACCAAGATAGCTGATCATACTGGTTATATTAAAATTGGAAGAAAAGGAACTTGAGACAAAAAGTACTAATAGGGATAAAGGGGACACTACATAATGATAAATGGAACATTCACCAGCTAAAATTAATTATGAGCACATGTGCATCTAAGAAAGCTTGACACATATAGAAAATAATTTATTAAAATATAAAAATCCATAAAATTAATAGAGGGAAATTATCATATGCTTCTCTCTGATTGGTCAATTTCCATAACAATTTACAAGCTGGATATAAATTCTTTACCCAAGTTCTTTCAAAATTACATTATTTGTAAAATTTTGCCACATAATAATCCCCAAAGGAAATGTCTTGAAATTTCACACATTTTTTTGATCATTTGTAAAGGGCAGTAGAAATAGAAATCAACAAAAAGTACCCCAAAAATGCTGTGTTAAAAAATCAAAAGGGACACTTGAAAGAACCACATTTCTAAATATTTCATACATTAAGAATAAAAGATCAGAGTGAATTTTTTTTATTGTTACTAAAATTTTTTTTTTCCCAGTGTTCCAAGATTCATTCCCCATTCCCCACACCCAGTGCTCCATGCTTTAGGTGTCCCCAGTACCCACCACCAGGCTCTCCCATCCTTCCAACCCCCTCCCGAATTTTAAAAATAATTGAAAGTTAAATGGCAGTGAGAGCATTACTTATCAGAACTCGTGGGACATACTTAAAACAGTATTTGGAGGGGGATTGTGTAGTCCAAAAAGCACATATTAGAAAACAAAACAAAACACCGAAAATTAATAAACAGCCAAGTAAAGAAGGAAGTAAAAGAATGATAGAATGGAAACAAAACAGTGGAGAGGAGAAAATGATAAGGATAAAAGCAAAACTGTGATGTACCAGACAAGAAATAAACAGGGGGGGGGTCCAAAAAAATAAAAGCTGATACTTTGAACAAACAAAAGAAACAAGCCTCAAAAGATAAAAAAAACTCATTAAAAATGAGTAGGGCTAGAGAGTATTATGGCAAGCAAAATAAGTCAGAGAGACAAGTCCACATGATTTCACTCATAGGTGGATTTGAGAAACAAAACAGATGAACATAGGGGAAAGGGAAAAAAAGGGAGAGGGAGGAAAAAAAAAGAGAGGGAGGGAGGCAAACCATAAGAGACTCGTAACTATAGAAAACGAACTGAGGGTGGTGGGAGGGGGTGATGGGAGGGAGGATGGGCTAAATGGATGATGGGTATTAAGGAGGGTACTTGTGATGAGCACTGGGGGTTATATGTAAGTGAATCACTAAATTCTACTCCTGAAACCAATATTACCCTATATGTTAGCTAACCAGAATTTAAATAAAAAAATCGAAGAAAAAAAATAAAAAACTCAATAAAAAATGCCTAAGTTATAAAAGTCATGATAGACCTTCAAAGAAAAATGAAGAATGTTCAAGATTGAATGATACTAGAAAAACATGATAAATGTTTGCTCCTTTGCTATAAAGGAGCTACTGAAACACTTGGGAAAATGTGAGTGGGGTCTCTGGGAGAAGGATATAGGGGACTTCTTTTACTATTCTGATAACCTTTTTTTACCAAAAAAAACACTCATAGATGATTGTCATGGTAAAAGAAAAAAAATGAGTAGGGTAATATGATCACACATGAAGTAGATAATGTTAATAATTAAAAAATTACATAATGCTACAAATACTATATATTCATATTTTTTATATTCATAATTTGTAAAATGTTGATGAAACCAATTTACAGAAAATATAATTTAACAAAATTGACTCATGAAGGATGACAAAACCTTAATGACAAAGCAATCATTAAAGACAACTTAATCAACTTAATTGAAAGAAACCCTCTTGAAATAAAGCATTATATTCAGAGACTTTATAAACACATTTCACCAACCCTTTAGGGAAAATCACAGTTTTTATCTATATAGCTTGTTTCAGTAGATAAACAAGTCTTGACAGAAAATACAGTCAAGGAAATCTCAAAAAAATAAAATTATAGCTCATTCTGACTTATAAATATTTAAAAGTTCTAAAGGAAATATCAGCAAAATAAATCGTTCTTTGTATACACATGATACATTGATACTGAGTAGTATTTAATCTATGAAATGTAAACTTGGTTCTTATCAGAAAACATACCAATTTAGATCAAAACAGTAACAGATTAAAGGATTAAACCACAGAACTATCTCAATTTATGTAGAAAAAAGGATTAAAAATTCAACTTTATGATGATAACTAGGATTGGAAGGGAGCATTCCTAACCTGATAAAAGTATCTACACCAAACCACAGTAAATATTTTACTTAAGAAAGAAAAATTGAAACATTTCCATGGAAGGCAGTGAGCTACTTCAGTTTACACTTCTGGGCCCCCTCTCCACCCTCCTCTACTTAGCTCTGTGCCCCAGGAGCCTGGAATGTAGACCCAAGTGCTCTTTCACTCACTGGTTTCAATGCCATCAGCTGGTAGGGAACTCTTAATTTGGGAAGAGAATTGAGTAAAGTCAGTCTATTTATTCTCCTGCCTTCTTCCATGTAAGTCATCCTAGGCTGGCTCTGTCCCTTGATGTAGGTCATTATTCTTCTCAAGGTGAAGTGATTTATATGGCTAAGTATTTCTTTTTAAAGATTTTCTTTATTTATTAGACAGAGAGAGAGATGACAGGTAGGCAGAGAGGCAGGCAGAGAGAGAAGGGGAAGCAGGCTCCCTGCTGAGCAGAGAGCCCCATGTGGGACTTGATCCCAGGACCCTGAGATCATGACCTGAGCTGAAGGCCGAGCCTTTAACCTCCTGAGCCACCCTGGCTCCTGGCCAAGTATTTTTTTTACATATATCATCTCTTCATGCATATACATATATACGGTACCTCAATACTTTCCTACTTATACTAATTGGTCTTCATTTATAGCTAATTATGTATGAATTATGAAACCAATTGTGTTCTCAGACACCCATGATCACATCTGATATATGCTATATTGATTTGTATATATGAGCTACCTACAAGGAGCCAAATAGCCACTATGATACATGTATATCATATTAGTGATATTCATAGCATAGAAACTAGCTATTTCCTGTTTTATCCATTCTGTAGTAAAATAAGAAGTTCAAAGCTGCTTATATTTACATAAAAATACTATTTCTTTGCTTAGTTTTA
Organism: Spilogale gracilis; assembly: GCA_004023965.1. Classification (NCBI taxonomy): domain Eukaryota; kingdom Metazoa; phylum Chordata; class Mammalia; order Carnivora; family Mephitidae; genus Spilogale; species Spilogale gracilis. Next base: position 283,470 of record PITA01000058.1, read on the forward strand.
TGATTTTTTTCTTCGCTTTATGTTCTTTCCCACCTTCTCTATTTCTGAATTCTTAATACTTTTTTTTTTACTTTGTCATTTATGCACCAGCTCATCTCAAGTTTGTGCTCTTTGTCTTTTTGTCCATTTTCTTTCTATTTTTTTCTATTTGTAATTTCAGTTTTAATGTAGTCTCCCTGGCAAAATCCTGGACTCTGAGTTTAGCTTCATGCTCCTCTTGGGAAATGACTCAATGTTTTGCACTAACAAGCCTTTGATACATATCACTCAACTGCTGATTTGTTGGGGATTGCATGCCTGCAATTTAAAGTTCATCATTCTTGTGATTAAAAAATAATCCTGCACTTCCTCCCCTACCTCTACTCTCACTGCAGGTTGATTTTGTAGACTATAAGATATGTAGCCCAAACTTTCTGGAAGACTTTTTTCTTCTATAGCTTTGCTAATCAGGACTTTAGAAAATAAGCTTGATAGCTTATGGAACATGAATTGCTCTTGTGGGTTTTATCTTTTTGTCTGTTTGTTTAAAAAAAGATTTATTTTTCAAGATAGAGAAAGAGAGAGAGGCTGAGTAGGGGGAGGGCAGAGGGAGAGATCTTCAGGCAGACTCCCTGATGAGTGTGGAGCCTGATGTGGGGTTCATTCTCACGATCCATGAGCTCATGACCTGAGCTGCAACCAAGAGTCAACCACTTAACTGACTGAGCCACCCCAGGCACCCCTCTTGTGGGTTATATCTTAAAAATTATTTATTTTGTAAATCAGTTTGTTAGTCCACGGATAGCAGTATTTTGGTCTAGGGTTTAGGGTCACAGACTGTGTGCGGTACAGTCAGATTTAGTTTTCTAGAACCATGTTGGTCCTCCATTCATCAACTCAGCTTTTCTTGAGAGGAATAGATGTGTTGATAAAGGTCTCATGTAAACCATAGCCATAAGGATATCCTGTCAATTCCCTAATGGGTATTCATTTTTAATTGCTGGTGACCGTACTAGTTACATTTTTCGTACTAGAAACTTTGACAGTAACACAACTAATACAACTTTTAGGGGTCCCTACTATTCTGTTGTCTTTAAAGTTCTCCATCAACTAATTTTCACTTCATTTATACTCATTTCCCATAAGATTCTGGTCTGAAAAATTATTTTGACCAAATTGAGTAATCTTTGATTTTCCCAATCCAAGAATTCTCTTTACTGCATCTGATAATTTGACTAAATTGTATTGTATACATATGCAGAATCCTCCAAATTATCCATTGTATATATTCTTTCTTTCTTTTTATATCAATGTGAAAGGGTAAGAAAATGTACCAGGATTAACTATATCCATTCTCCAATTTGTCACAAGAACTGGATTATTCTTCTGCCCCCAAGAATTTTTTTGACCATGTTTGCCATATACAATACAAGTGTATGACACAGAAATAGTAGAAATTCTCTAATTTCACAGATTATAAATTAGTTGGTAAAATATAAAATACTATGAAAATCTAGCTTATCATATATGTATGTATTCTAATAATTATAGAATTTATATTTATATAGTCCTTTCACTGAAAAAAACAGTAAATTTTAAATTACAAATGTAGCATATTTATAAAAAATGTCAAACAAAAGCATTTGAAGGAAAATTACATTTACACACAATTTTACAAAATTGTGAAAATTCTATATGCCGAGTTTTGTTCTGCAACTTGATTATTTCATGCATACCATGGATACTATTTAATATAAATAAACAAATATCAGTGTTATAATGTTTTTCTTTCTTTTTTTTTCTTAAAATTTTTTGGGGGCTTCAGTGAGATATAACTGACAAAACTCTAAGATATTTAATGTACAATGTGATTTGATATATGTATACATCATGAAAGGATTCCCATAGTTGAGTTAATTAAGCATCTATCACTTCATATATTTACCCTTTTTCTTGTTGAGAATGTTTAAATTCTATACTCTGCAGATTTCAATTATACAATATAGGATTATTAACTACAGTCACCATATTATATATTTGACCTGTAGATCTTACTCACATTATGGAGGTTCTCCCTGTTATCCAAAAGTAGAGCATTCCCATGAAATCTTTTGTAAGTCGAAATGGTGTAGCAAAGAAACAATTGCCATTAATGTATGTCAAAAATTTTTGAGCATTCCCAGACCCCTAAAATAACCTCCTTTAGACTTGACTTTTCTTTTTTCTTTTTCCTTTTCTTTTTCTTTCTTTCTTTCTTTCTTTCTTTCTTTCTTTCTTTCTTTCTTTCTTTCTTTCTTTCTTTCTTTCTCCTTTCTTTCCTTCCTTCCTTCCTTCCTTCCTTCCTTCCTTCCTTCTTTCTTTTTCTTTCTTTCTTCTTTCTTTATTTTTTTCCCTGATATCATAGGACACATCTTGCTAATGGATGCACAAAATAAATTGAAATAAAGCACAAATGCTCACAGACAGTGTTCATAGCTGTGGAGGCTTGATGCTGAGATGATGAGTAGTCTCTTGGGGAAGAAGAAATGGTGGGGCCACTCTGACTGTTAAAGGTGCTTGCTGCCTATAAAATGGCAGGCTGCTAAACAAATGCTGAATGGTATTTTCACTTTTTGCCTCTTTTGGTAAAAGCAAATATCCCCTTCAGATTTCTTTTAGTTAGCAGAAAACAGTAATGTAGGTCTTCCCTAAAAGTGAAGTGGTGAAATGTGAACTTCAAAGCAGAGGATAGATGTAACTGAAAGTTTGTACCCTTTAACTATCGTCTCCTTATTTCTCCTTACCCCCAGCCCTTGGCAACCATTTTCTAATTTCTGTTTCCATGAGTTCAACTTTTCTTAGGTTCCATGTGTAAGTAATACCATGCAAGTATTTGTCATTGTCTCTCTGGCTTATTTCACTTAGCTCGGTGCTCTCCAGGTTCATCTGCAATGTTAGAAATGACAGGATTTCCTACTTTTTCAAAGGCTGAATTATATTCCATTATATACCTGTATATCCATGCATCCATTGATGGACACTTAGGTTGTTCCCATACCTTAGTTATTGTGAATGATGCTGTGGTAAACGTGGAAATACAAAAATCTCTTGACGATAAATTTCTTGCCTGTGGACATATGCTCAGAACTGGGATTGCTATATCATATGGTAGTTCTAGTTTTCACTTCTTGAGAAGTCTCCATACCATTTTCCACAGTGACTGTACCAATATACATTTCCACCAGCAGTGCATAAGGGTTCATTCCCTTTTCTCTACATTCTTGTTAGGATTTGTTATCTCTTGATCTCTTATCTTTTTGATGACAGACATCCTAATGGGTGTGAGGTGATCTCTCATTATGGTTTTGATTTGCATTTTCTTGATGATGAGTGATGTTGCACACTTTTCCATGTACCTCTTGACTACTTATTGCCTTCTCTGGAAAAATGTTCTTTTAGGTACTTCGCCCATTTTTAATTGCGGTATTTATTTATTTATTTTTGCTATTGAGTTGTATGAATTCTTTATACATTTTGGATAAGTTACCTTTTTGTTTCGCTGGTGGTTCCTTTGCTTTTCAGAAATGTCTTAGTTTGACATAGTCCCATGTTTATTTTTGTTTTTGTGGGTTTTGCTTTGGTGTCAAATCTAAATCAAAGTACTTCTTGAGCAAGGAGTTGGTATTACATAAATGGCCAAGTTTATGTTGTTAGTAGAACAAAAACTCAAACTAACTCTAACTTCAGATGTTCTGTTTTCTCCCTGTTACTCTGCCTCCAATTAGCCATTTATTAATTTCTCCCTTATTTCATAAGCTTTTACTGTATATCATTATGTGTCAGATACTGGAGATAGAAAAGTCAAAATAGGCTCTGCCTTAGAGAAGCTGTCACATCAGTGACAGTGATACACAAAAATACTTCTTGGTCTGTAAAGTACAAAGATATTTATATACACAAAATACTTCATGAAGCCTCCTAGAACGAGGGAAAGGGCTTTCTTCTTGTCTACCAACTTCTTTTCATTTTGACCATAGCTTTGCGAAAATGCACATGGCGCTGAGGACAACTGAAAACTGTCAGGCACCAAACATGAAGGTGATAATATTTTAATTATTTTAGTCAGTGGAAGAAAAATTCCCCTTCCCCAATTAAAATCAATGATAAATCTGGCTTTTATTCTGAGTTAAATAGGGAGCTCATGCAGAATTTGAGCAAAATGTGACCTGAAGAAACACCAACTAAAGGCTACTTCAATAATTTAGGCAAAAGATTATGGTAGGTTTAACCGGGTGACAACAATTACAGTGATGATAAATGGTAAGATCCTGGACATATTTTGAAGGTACAACCGACAGGATTTGATTAGCTGAAAGTGGGAGGTAAAAGAAAAAGACAAAGATGACTCCTTGTTTTTTGGCCTCAGCCACTAGGAGAATAATTTTCTATCTACTTGGGTATGGCTAAAGATAGAAAAAGTTTGGATAGAGAAGTATTTGAGTTTGGAGGAGAATGTCTAATAGTCATTCAAGAACAGATGTTGAAGACATACTTGCATATATGAGTTTGGAGTTTGGGGAAAGGTCAAGGCTGGAGATGTATGTTGGGAATTGACAGCATACAGATGATATTTAAAAGAATGAGACTGGATTGGATCGCCAAGAGATATAATCATATAATCATGTTTAAGTTGTGGCAAAATCAATTTGAGTAAACTGAACAGGATGAGACCAAAACATTTGAGCTCTTTCACATACCATAACCATGTAGATATTGAATAGAACTTAGAAAAATAATATTCCATCACTGACAAAGTTCGGTTATGAATCCTCTCAAATAGGCACAATTCTTGAGTATGTAATAATCCACTGGGTTAAACTATGGCATTAATGAGTCTAGGTCTGATCCTCGTTCAGTCCAGTTTGATTTATTTAGTGGGACAATTTTTCCTCGTGCAGAGGAAAATGTTCTAAAGCCATAGACTGTATTCCTCTTCCTAATCAGTTTTATAAATATGTGATATTAGTTACAAGGAGGTGGGATAGAGTTGTTTCAGTGGTAACTCATGAATAATCCTGCCTGGGGAGAAACTCATGTGCCAGTAGAACCACTTTTATAAAGTCAACTCAAAAACTGAAGTAATTATAATCATTATTATTAAATTATCTAAACTTTTTAAGGTAAAAAGTAGTTGGAAGCATGACTTATTTAGATAATTACATGTACCTGCCTGTGCCCGTTATCCTTTTCTATTCATGGATTATCTCTTTACACAGTAAAATCTAAAGTAGTATGTCTACATCGTAAAAAGATAAAATGGTCATAAATTATTTTTCCTGTTTCTTGTTTTCCAAAATAAATATTTCTCAGAAAGTATATTTTCTGACTATTTGTAAAAACATGTGAGTGGAACAGAGACTCTTAAAACTTTTTCATGGCACTTACAAATCTAGTTGAGTGTATCCCATCTTTCCTGTTAGGTTTTTTTTTTTTTAAGTTCATTGTAAACAGTGCAGGACTCATTAGATATTTTACAACTCCCTGCTTAGACATAACTCAATATTCTTAGATAATTATTATTTTGCCAGTTATAATTTCTCCTCTAAAGTAAAACTGTGACTTACTGAAGCTGATAACTGTTGAGAAAGGAGGGTTATGTCTTTCCACCTCTTCATATTTCCATAGAGAAGTGGTCCTCTATTTCCCATACCTTCAGGGAAAGATACAGGAATAAGGACATGTGGTTCTTCTCTACCTCCCCTCACTGTCTCCTCTCACTAGGAGGGGAAGAACTGTTCTTATTGTTCAGATAATGGCATTTGTTGGACCACATTATACGTATGTTGGGTTACTGCCCCTCAAAATCTAGAGGCAGGTTTCACCCTGTCTTTTCAATGCCTGCTTAATGGAGCAGTAAAAAAGGATCTGGCAACTGCTAGGTGGTTTGGTCCCTGTGCGTGTCCGTCAGCCAGCAGCTTGGAGGTAGACAGGAGTGGCAGGGTGTAGGCACCCAACCCCACTGTAGACTTAGAGCCTCTTCCAAATTATACATTTTAAGAAATTACTTGGATTGGGGCACCTGGGTGGCTCAGTTGGTTAAGCGACTGCCTTCGGCTCAGGTCATTATCCGGAAGACCCGGGATCGAGTCCCCCATCGGGCTCCCTGCTCGGTGGGAAGCCTGCTTCTCCCTCTCTCACTTCCCCTGCCTATGTTCCCTCTCTGGCTATGTTTCTCTCTGTCAAATAAATAAAATCTTTAAAAAAAGAGAAATAATTTGGATGAATCATTTTTCTTCACCGTTTTTTTTTCTTTGATTATAAGGGACAGTTCCATATTCTATTGCAACATGAGTGCAATCAGTGAAAGATTTGGCTTCACTGATCACTGATGGCTTTGACTGAAAGAGAAGAGGAAGTAGAAGACAGGTGATGAACAATAAAGTTCTGATATAACTGGAACTTTTTGCTCTAAGAAGGAACTATTCTCATAGCCAAAGGGTTGGAGGTGTTCTGCTCAGTTCCTTTCTCATTATATTATATCCTGAGTAAATTAAAATTCTAGCTGAGTAACTAGAGAATACATATTTTTCTATTAGTTTTTCTCTTTGCACTTGGTTTGTTACTAAATGAATAATAATTTTAATTGTATTCATTGATTCAGATATATAACTTTTATTTTTGTTTATTTCATTTCTGCTTATTGACATTCTACTCATTGGCTAAGGTCACTTCAAATATCAAAATCCTGCAGTTGCTCCTTATATCTTTTTTTCATTTTAAAACTTTAAAAAATTATTATGTTCAATTAGCTATCTTTTAAAATAAAATTAACACTTCTTATTTAGGTGCTCTTGGCCCTCCATGATCAGATCCTGAATATTTTCCTTACATCCAGAGACAGAGAATATTAAGAACCAGTTCAGACAGCATCATATGCCTCAGAAGTAATATTTTTGCATGTCCTTTCTCCAATTCAATTGTTTAGGTTTTTTTTTTTTTTTTTTTTTCTTGCTCCATTTTCACAGGTCATTCTTACCCAGGGCTCCACGTCTTTGGCTCTGTAATTGGGCCTGGTCTCTATTGATGGCTGTCCTATTATTTTTGAGAGACCAGTGTAGACTCCCTTCTTTGGCTTATGAGCTTTGCTCCTCTGCTTGATCTTGAGTATTGGACTTGTTGCTTTCTCGTTTTCAGCATTTTCAACAATTCTCTCCACAGTGAACCACCACCTCCCAGTGCCTACTTCATATCTCCCTCCTGCCTCCCTGAAAAGACAGGAATCTGGTTAAGTATAGGACTTAAATAAGTGAGTTCTTTGTAAGATTTTAATGGCTGTTGCTACCACCGTATGAACTTACAGAAAGATCTCTTAAAAATAATGGATACGGTCCTTTGTCCAAGCTTTCTCTTTTCTGGTCAGCTGGAAATACACAGAACGAACTCTTACTTTATACTAACCCTTTACACTAGTCTCCCTGTTGACCAACTGCTGGTTAGCACCTTTATTTTTCATGACACGAGATATAACACATTTGATGAGGCTACAATTTAGACATGATAATATGGATCTTCTCCTGAAGTCATATACCAGTAACTTTAATTGTAATAGATAATATGGGTTCATGAAAGGCCCTCTATTATCCATATATAGATTACTTCGCAGATAGCCTTAAAAAATTCTTTTTTGGTAGTTTTATATAAAAGGAATAACCTGATGGATTTAGGGGTTCTTGTCTTCTTAGGCTCCCACCACTCATGCATACTAAAATACCTCTGAGAATCAGTATCATTCTTGTTGTATAATATTACAGCTAGAGGGCAATGAGAATGAGCATACTATTATTCAATATAAAAACAGGGGAAAAGGACAATTTTCTTTGAGGGTTATACTCAATGATCTAACTAGCTATTGCTGCTCTAGATAGTTTTGTGACTTTAAAATAAAACTGCCAACATTTGTTCTCAGCTTGCTCTCTCAAATAGCTCCTGCCTTGGCTCCATCCCATAATTGTTCAAAAGGGGCTTCATACATAAGTGTTGTGTAATGGCACTGGTATGTGTTCTGGGACTATAGGATATTATTTCTTAACTTCTCACCATATTTCATTGTGGATTTTGATTTTTAGAAAAGCAGTGACCCCAGTAAAGTAGCTCCCCAAAGCAGCTCTGATTATTCCAGACTTGGCAAAGCTTGCAGCGAGACCTCAGTGTGAGAACCAAGAGGTGAGCTCACAGAATTGGCTAGCAGGTGGCTCTGGAGCTCTGTGGGATAACAATGGAGATGCAGACTAAAGCCTGTGGCTGGGGTAGGGTGGCAAGGAAGAATAGCTCACTTCTAGAAAAATAGAAGCAATAAATAAGCACATATCTTTTCCAGCAGCACTGACTTTTTGGAGCTTATGAAATCATGCTGAATGAAAAACAAAATAGTCTATAAAAGAATCAAAACCATGACGGAGCCAAACTAACTTTCCAGTCACAAACAGGTCGACTTGAGCCAGTTGGCTTAGACCTCAAGCAGTTCCCTGTAGCTCCAATTAAATGCTTCTCTTCCCCAACTCTTTAAAGAGATCTAATAGTTTTTCTTAAAATGGCAGGACAAGGGAGAGAAGAAAACTTTAAAATACTATTCACTAAATACTTGTTTATGAATTTTGTCCCCAAAGTTCAGTCTAAGGATAAGATGGAGAAGGTAGCTTAATTTCCTCACATCCATTTCTCCTAGGTTAGTGGACCACATTTTTGGGGAGTGAGGATGGGGTCTGGAAAAAAGAAGTGTATATTCTCAGTTGCTTTTTTCTATCTATATCCTCCCTACAAAGTGATTATGCAAAACTGACATGATATTATTTAGCCTTAGAACTATGTTTCTGCTTGGTATGGTTTGCCGGCATGTGCCAGCAAAACTAAAGGCAGAATGCTTACCAGTCTCATTACTAAACACAGCAACACATTACTAGGCTCTTTTCCTGGCTAAGACTTCACCCAGCATCTAACACGTTGCCTTTGGCACATAGGTGGAGAGACTGTGAAATCTGAGCATAATTGACTCTCAGTCTGTGAGTCTCGTTTTCTTGGCTCTGTCCCAGAGGCACCCCACTCTCATCTACTGCCCCTCCATCACTCTACTAAACTTACCACCATCTCTCTACATATTAGAGTTTCTGTAAATTCACACTTTCCATTTTAACAGCCAGGATATACAAATACTTTCCAATTGACACTAATCTTAGAAAGACTTTTTTTTTTTTTTTTTTTTTTAAAGAACTGGATGGAAGGAAACAAAGTTGCAAAGACTGAAGCTTAAGATGTGTAAAACTCAAATGGGATAAAGATCAATTTCCTTCCAACTATGTAACTCTCACTACCATGTTAGTGGCTGGCTTTTTGATTACACTCTATTTCCTCATGTCTGGGATTTATAGTATTTGTAATTAACAGGAGCTTGTTTGGGGGTTGGGATTATGTCTGAACCTGGTGAACTACTTGGATATGTGAAATGGTATCAAGGATTTCTTGGAGATTGCCATATTGAAAACCCAGATTAAATACTTTTTCCATTGGCTTTCCATGTCCAGTTCTAAGCAGATCAAAATGCTTGCTAATGGGACATTTTAATCAAAGGTGGTTACAGAATCTGGGATCTGGGTTACACTGGGGCTGGCTCAAATATATGTTTGAGGTTTTAATATTTTGGCTCAATCTCCTTCCCAGAAATGAAAAAAATGTACCTTACTGGGGCACTCTACCAGGGAACACTGCAAGAGATCAATATTAAAGAAAACAAAAATCAACACATACCATGAGATACACAGTAAACAGGAGCTACAACGTCTTCTAGCATCCCCAATTGCTGGATGGTCCATAGGAAGTATTACCTTTCCCCTCAATTACTGTCACTAGAGGATAAATTCTCATATTTGGGAATCAATTAGATCACCAGTTTAGCCTTGCTCTCATACTTCATCACTTTTGATGGAATTCTTCTGCTCTGAGGGCTCCTACTAGAATTTCTGGTGATGCCAACTCTATTGCATATTTATCTTTTGCAGAGCTCCATGGAGGGTGAATCCAGTGCTTTCCTGCAAGCAACATATGCTCCCTATTATGAGGGCAAATAACTCTCTCTGGACACTCTCAACCTCATGATGGAAATTCCCATTTTTCCTCTAGTTGTTAGCAATTCCCTTTCTCTTTTGTTTTTTTTTAATGTTGCCTACCTCCAAAGTAGACCTCCTATCTTCTTTACATCCTGTCCCCTAAACACAGTTTTCTATCCTCTAGGGAACATTGCCTTGACCCTCGGATTACTGATGTAACTAGCGTATATCTTCTTTCTCTCGCCACAGTTGACATTTGGAGATGTTATTTGACCAGGTTAGTAAACTTGTAGTTTTGGAGATACAAATTTGGCTGACTCTGCACCAAAGATTTCCAAATCTATTTGTCTAGTTAAACCTTTCCCTGAACTTCAGATTCATATATTTAATACAGCAAATGCCATCACTGTCTCACTCATATCACCTTGGCATTTATCCTCTATATGGCGAAGGCCATAGTAGCAGGAAACACCTACTACTCCCTACATTTTTGGTGGGGAGTTGGACTGCAATAGAATGAGCATCCCATACTTGACACAAGCTAGCAATGCTGCAGAGATGCTGGGAGAGTTAAGACTCCAGAAATGGCTCCCAAACAGAGATCTGGTGGGTGACAACCCCAGGGCCTAACCTGTCAGTTGTAGTAACTCTATGGTATGTTCTATGCTATTCGTGGTTTTAACCGGATCAACAAAGCACATTTTATAGGTTTCCTTATGTTCTCTCTTTCCTTTTCCCACTAACTTACTGGTGTTTTCCAGGACTGCTTCCAAAATATACTATTTGCATCTGAATTCTCATCTCAAGAGTCTATTTCTGTGCTAAAACAAAGTAAGGCATTTAGCAAACTACAGGACTTTTTAACCTGGCTATTTCACTGACAGGTATCTCAAAATAATTCATTCAAAACAATTTTATCTTCTACTTTCAATCTGCTTTCCTCTTCTTTGCTCAATTCTCTATCCACCAAGTTACCAAAACCCAAACTCTCTCAAAGCCATTCTGTCACAAATTTGCCAATTCTACCTTGACAAAATTCCTCAAATCTGTCTCTTCCTCTTCATTCCTACCACTGCTGGCCCATGGTAGGCTTTTATCATCTATAGAATCAGTTAGCTATTCTCCCTGCCTCCAGTCTCATTTTTGGAAATGAAGCAGAGGAGAATTTAGAATGGCTTCCAGACCTTTGGAAGCTATAATAAAAGCAATTCAGAATAGGGAGAAGGTTTAGAAGTAAAATTGTTGCAATTATTCTCATATATTTTTAGTTTGAAGAGATTGTAAGTCACGAAAGTAGAAATCTATAGTAGTTCAATAGATAGTGGGCCAAGAGATCACGGAAGTGGTCTTGTTTATGAAATATATGTCTATATTTGAAACCATAAGAACATAGGAGATCGTCCAGAATGAGAGAAGAGCTAAAGGCAAAATCTGAGAAATACTAACTTTTAAGGGTAAACAGAATAGGATCTTGCAAAGAAAACTAAGAATGAACAATATGGAAAACATGAAGAAAACCACAATAAGGGTGGAAAACAAAGATGTTATAAAAGCCAGAAAAGTGAACTAGAAAACTTTACTTGGTGCGAATTTCTCAATGAAATTGTCCTTAACTACCCTATTTAAAATAGTATCTCTCTCCCCACTACGCAGAATTTCCCATGCCTCTTCTCTGCTTTATATTTTCTGAAGTACTTTTTACCATAAAATTTCTAAATATTTTTATTTCTTCATGTTACACATCTTTACTGAGCTATCACTGATATACCAAAAAACAAACAAAAAGTCAAAACCCACCCACAACCTTACACTTATTTAATATATGCAATCTGGTGAATTTGAAAATATTTACACACCTGAGGAAACATCACCACAAAGTAATAATTATATCCATCATCTCCAAAGGTTCCTTGGTTTTTGTTTTGTTTCTGTTGAGAACACCTAATACTTAGCGTTTGATCAACACTCATCAAATTTTGAAGTATACAATACAGTTTTTTAAATATAGGCAATATGTTGTAGAGCAGAGCTCTAGAACTGTAATTTTATACCGAATGAACAACAAAGCAACCTCTCATTTAACCGACCCCACAGCCCCTAGTAGCCACCATTCTATTTTCTGGTTCTGTGAGTTTGGCCATTTTACATAATCTGATATAAGTGGAATCATGTAGTATTTGTCCTTCTGTAATCAGCTTATTCACTTGGCAGAGTGTCCTCCAGGTTTATCCATGGCATGATTTTCTCCTTTTTTCAGGCTGAATAATATTCCATTGTCTGTACCTATTGCACACATAAAGAATGGGTGGAGCACCAGTTTCTCCAGCTTCCAAAGCACTGTTCGGAGGTGCTGCTTTGGTTTCCCTTCGCCTAGACCAGGAAAGCGGAGTGCTGAGCTGCCTGGAACAAAGAAAAAAAATCAGAGGCTACCGTTACTGGACACAAAGTGGAAGTGATTGTGCTAGTCTGTAGGTTGGGTCTGGGGGGATGCCCCGCCCCTGGTGGGCTGCAGGCCCGGGTCCTGGGAGCCTGCCTGGAGCTGGGAGGAGTGAAAACGCAGATCCCTGGCAGTATGCTTAGCTTTGAGCCTGCCGGGAAGCCTGCGTTGGTGGGTACAGTTTCCCTGCAAGCCAGGGTTCGCGGGGACTGACGGGAGCCTGGGGCTACGGAAGCCGGCCAGGGTCAGGAGCCAGTGGGCACCGCGCGGACAGGAAGTTGGGTTAGAAGATTCCGCTGCGAACCGCGCGTCCTGGTGCCACGCTGCTGCGGGAGCTGCCTGGCACTGAGGTGAGCTGGCGAGTCTGGGTTCTAGGGCCTGCCGATGCATGTTGCCACTGGAGTCTGCTGGCAGTGGGTGGGCTGCGAGCTCGGGTTTGTGGGCTTGTGGGCGCCTGGGGCCTCAGTAACTGTGTGGGGCTGTGGCTGCTGGCAGGTGCAGGCGGGATGTGATGGAGCCTGGGTTCGCAGTAGCTCGCAGGGGAGCCACTTAGGGCAGGGCAAGTTGTGTAGTGCTGGAGCCCGCCGGCTCTAGGGTCTACAGTGCATTGGGAGCTCGCCTTATTCTGCTTCTCCTACTGGAAGGGTGTCTCTAGCCCCGGGCTCCTGGGCTAGGGAGGGGGAAGGGAGAGGGCTGATGGATGTATCTTTCTTAGCCACCTCAAAGCGCCTTATTTCTGTGTTTCGCCCAGGTGGCCTAATTGGTGTAATCCTTTACCTGAAATCCTTAGCTCTTGTGAAGGTATTCTCCTGTGCAGATAGTTGTTCAAATTGGCATTTCTGGGGGGAGCACACAGTGCTAGAAATTCCTGCACTCATTTTGCGGACGTCACTCCTACACTATATCTTGAATTTGGGTAGCAACGTTCTTTAACCTTGGTTTTTCTTTTGTAAGAGTGCTTTGGATAGCTTCTTTACTTTCTCACATGAATTTTAGTATCAGCTCATCAAATTTTGCCAAAAGAGTGGTGGGATTTTGATTGCAATTGCGTGAAACCCATATATCAATTAGAGGATAGTGGACAGTTTATTCATCTTGTTTATCACTCCAAGAACTCCATTATTTCTTCAGTTTCTCTCAGCAGTGTGTTTTAGTTTTCTGTGTGAAAGTCTTGTTTATATTTTATTAAATTCGTTTTCTAGTATTTTGGCTTTTGATGCTATATAAATGAAATTTTTATTAAGTTATTTTCAATTGTTTATTGTTGGTATATAAATGTACATTTTTTTCCCTTTGGTCTTATGTCCTGTGACTTTGCATGGTTTACTTATTTATTCTGGTAGTTGTTTTGTGAATCCTTTAGGGTTTTTTGTGTAAACAAACATGTTATCTGTGAAGTGAGATAGCTTTACTTCTTCATTTTTGATACTATGCTTTTATTTTCTTTTTTCCTTATCGAAATAGCTGGAATCTCTAGTCGTGCTGAATGGAAGTGGTGAGATTGTGTATCCTGGAGTTTTTCTCAAGCTTACATATAAAGTAAGTGTTCGTGGTTCACCATTAAGTGTGACTTTAGTTTTACATTTTAGAAGATACTCCTCATCACATTGAGGAATCTTTCATTCTTAGTTCCCTGACATGTTTGTTTGTTTTGCTTTTAAAGTCATGAATGATCACAGCTTTGAAATATAGTTTGAAGTCAGGCATTGTGATGTCCCCAGCTTTGGTTTTCTTTTTCAACATTCCCCTGGTGATTTGGAGTCTTTTCTGGTTCCATAGAAATTTTAGGATTGTTCGTCCCAGCTCTGTGAAAAACATCGATGGTATTTTGATAGGGATTGCATTGAATACATAGATTCCTCTGGGCAGTGTAGACATTTCAATAATGTTTATTATTCCAGTCCATGAGCATAGAATGTTTTTCCATCTCTTTGTGTCTTTCTCAATTTCTTTCATAAGTGTTCTGCAGTTTCTAGAGTATAGATCCTTTACCTCTTTGGTTAGGTTTATTCCTAGGATACCTAGGGTTTTTGGCACTATTGTGAACAGAATCAATTCCTTAATTTCTCTGTCTTCAGTCACATTATTAGTGTATAGAAACGCATCTGATTTCTGTGCATTGGTTTTGTATCCTGCCACGTTGTTAAATTGCTGTATGGGTTCTAGAAATTTGGGGGCAGAGTCTTTGGATTTTCTACATGAAGTATCATGTCATCTGTGAAGAGTGACAGTTTGACTTCTTCTTTGCCTCTTTGACTGCTTTTTATTTCTTTTTGTTGTCTGATTGCTGAGGCTAGGATTCTAGTGTTGAATAATCATGGTGAGAATGGGCATCCTTACTGTGTTCCTGATCTTAAGGAAACTCAATTTTTCCCCATTGAGAATGATATTTGTTGTGGGCTTTTCATAGATGACTTTTATGATATTGAGTTGTGTTCTCTCTGTCTCTACTTTGAAGAGTGATGAATGGATATTGAATTACTTCAAGTGCTTTGCTGCATCCCTTAAAGTGATATCATTTTTCTTTTCTATTCTGTTAATATATGAAATACACTGATTTTCAAATCTTATATTTATGGTATAACCCTACTTGATATTTCTTTGTAAATATATATTTTTTATTACTAGATTCAACTTGCTATTACTTCAGTATGTGTACATCTGTATTCACTAGAATTGTTTATAATTTTTGTAAAAACATTGTCAACTTTTGTTATTAGGGTAATGCTAGCTTTATATAAAACAAATTGGAGTGTATTTTCTATACTCTTGAGTTTTTATGCAACTGGTGTTATTTCTTCCTTAAATGTAGAATTTACCAATGAAATAATTGGGCGTGGAGCTTTCTTTGTGAGAAAGTTTTTGATACTAAGTGAACTTTCTTTAATAGACATAAGGCTGTTTTAATTTTCTTTTTGTGTCAGTCTCGGTATATTGACTGAAGGAATTCATTCATTTTATCTAAATTATCATATTTGTTGGCACAAATTGTTCATAATCTTATATATTCTTATAGTCTTTATGTGTGTAGGATTTGTAGTCACAATCCCTCTTTCATTCTTTATGTTGGTAATTTGTGTCTTCTCTCAAATTTATTTTCTTGGTCACTCTAGCAAAGGGTTCTCAATCTTATTGTTTTAAAGACCCAATATTTTCTTTGCCAATTTTCATGTTATTTGTTTTCTATTTTGTTGATTTCTGCCCTTTACTGTTTCCTTAATTTTGTTTAACTTCATTATTTCTTCTTTCTAGATTCCTTTTTTCCTAAATTTTTTTTTCTTTTTGGGTTCTTGAGTAGAAGCATGGAGACTTAGATCATTGATTTCATATCTTTCTTTTTAAATATAATATTTAAAGATAATTTTCCCATTAAGCTCTGATATATATTTTGATGTATTTTTCATTATTCAGTTTAAACTATTTTCTGTTTTTCCTCTGATTTCTTTTTTGACCCACAGACTTTTTAGAAATGTGTTGTTTATTTCCAAATGTTTGGTTGCAAGTTTTTAATTTAAATTCTAGTTAGTTGAGGGGCGCCTGGGTGGCTCAGTTGGTTGGGCGACTGCCTTCGGCTCAGGTCATGATCCCGGAGACCCAAGATCGAGCCCCACATTGGGCTCCCTGCTCTGCGGAGAGCCTGCTTCTCCCTCTCTCACTCCCCCTGCTTGTGTTCCCTCTCTCACTGTGTTTCTCTCTGTCAAATAAATAAATAAATAAAATCTTAAAAAAAATAAATTCTAGTTGGTAGAGATATAGTGTAATATTGGTTTCAGACATAGAATTTAGTGATTTATCACTTAGATATAACACTCAGTGCTCATCCCATGTTCCACCTTTAATACCTATCACCCATTTAGTCCATCCCCCTGCCTATTTCCCCGCCAGCAATCCTCAGTTTGTTCTCTGTAGTTAAGGGTATGTTTGATGGTTTGACTTCCTCTCTCTCTCTCTTTTTTTTCCTAAAGATTTTATTTATTTGTCAGAGAGAGAGGGCACAAGCAGGGGGAGCCGCAGGCAGAAGGAGATGCAGGCTCCCTGCTGAGCAAGGAACTGGAAGTGGGACTCAGTCCCAGGACCCTGGGATCATGACCTGAGCCACAGGCAGATTCCCAACTGACTGAGCCATTCAGGCATCCTCTTTCCCCCCGGCCCCCCTGTGGTCATCTACTTAGTTTCTTAAATTCCACGTGAGTGAAGTCATATGTTGGTTCTTTTTTTCTGATTTATTTCACTTAGCATAATACATTCTAGCTCCATCCATGTCATTACAAATGGCAAGATTTCATTCTTTTTGATGACTGAGTAGTGTTCCATTACATATATACCACATTTTTATCCATTCATCAGTTGATGGACATTGGGCTTTCTCCACTGTTTGGCTATTTTTGATAATGCTGCTATAGACCTTGGGACTTCATCAAGTTAAAAAACTTCTGCACAGCAAAGGAAACAATCAACAGAACTAAAAGAAGTCTACAGAATGGGAGAAGTTATTTGTAGAGGTTAGTATCCAAAATTTATAAAGAACTTACCAAACTCAACACCCCCAAAATGAATAGTCCAGTTCCGAAATGGGCAGAAGACATGAACAGACATTTCTCCAAAGAAGACACATAGATGGGTAACAGACACATGAAAAGATGCTCATTCATCATCATTGGGGGAATACAAACCAAAACTACAATGAGATATCATCTCACACCTGTCAGAATTCCTGAAGTTAACAATATAGGAAACAATAGGTGTTGGTGGGACAATATTCTGTTGTTGAGACTGCAAACTGGTGCAGCCACTTTGGAGAACAGTATGGAATTTCCTCAAAAAGTTAAAAATAGAACTAACGACCTTATGATCCAGTAATTGCAATACTAGGTATTTATCCAAAGGATAAAAACCTGATTTGAAGGGACACATGCACCCTGATGTTTACAGCAGTTATTTGCTTTCTAATTAAGTTCTTTTGTGGCCAGAGAATGCATTGTATATTATTTCAATCCTTTGAATCTTAACTGACACTTATTTTAGATCACAGCACATGCTCTATCTTGGTGAATGTACTGTATATAATTGAAAATTATATGTGTTCTGTGGTTATTGAAAGTCTTCTTTTATAAATAGCAATTAGGTTAAGGTGAGTAATAGTGTTGTTGAATTTATCTATATCTTTATTATTTGTCTATTAATCTCTAAATTGTTGTAAGAAGAGTTCTAATATGGTTAACTATGACTATGAAATTGTTTATTTTTCCCTTCAACTATGGACTTTTTCATGTGTTTTGAAACTTTGTTATTTGCTGTGTACATGTTTATGAGTGTTATATGCTTGAATTCACCCTTTTATCATTATGAAATGTTTCTTTTTCTCTCTGATAATACTCTTTGTCTTAGTGTCTGTTAATACTGTGACTCCAGTCTTACATGGTTTTGTTCCATCCATTTACTTGTTTGGAGTTTCCATCTCTTTTCTAACTTTACTCATCTGTTACTGTATGTTATCTACTTTTTTTATGAGAGTGCTTAATATATTAATCATAGTTACTTTAAATTCTCTTTTTGATAATTCCAACATCTGTGTCATATCTCTGTGGTTCTAGTGATTGCTTTGTCTTTTCAGACTGTGTTTATTCTTGCATTCTGGCATAGTTTATAATTTTTTTTATTGAAAGCTAGATCTGTTGTTCTAAGATAATAAGAACTATGGTAAATAGGCCTTCAGTATGAGGATGTACAGTAATCTTAGAAGTTAGGATGTTTAATGTTTTCTGTAGCTGTAGGTGTCAGAGGCTTCAGATTCCTCTAGTGTCCTAGTATTTGTCTTCCTTCTTGACTTTGAGCTTTCCTAAGTGCTCCTTCTCAAAAAGAGTCTGTTTCTTGCAGCTTTTTCACCTGTAACCTACTGGTTTTGTACTAGAGCTCTATTACTTGGTAAAGTGTGGGGTAAGAGGGAGTGTTCTCTTATCATCTGATTATGTCTTAGTGTTTTAGTGAGCCTGTATCTTGGGGCTGTGATTTTCCCAAGTGTTATCCAGTGATATAACGCCCCCATCCCCCATTTTCATTCGGTTCTCTGGCTATAGTGTTCCCAATCTATTTTCTTGTGGTCTCAAGCTCTGTTGATGATTCTTTTTGTTGTTGTTTTTGTTATTAGATGAGATAGGAAATCTAGAGGTAGGTAACTAAAGTGAGAGAAATGCTCTTCTCCAAACTGAGATACGGCTCTGGCAAAGTTATTTTTCCTGAAGAATAGCCCTGTGTTATGAAATATGCCATGGTTATACTTCACACTGATTATTTTCTAACTAAGGAGGTGATCTTTCTTGGCCCTTATTTATGAGAACATGGTGGAGCTCCTGGAGGTAAAACCCATGAAAGTGTTCCATATCCATGAGTTTCTCACTCGTAGGCTAGTCCACATTTGGTCGCCAGTAAACTGTCAAAATTACTAGTTTCCTACCAGATTATGGCTCCAGCAGCTTCTGTCCCAGTAATCAGATCTTGGCTGTGTCTCTCTGAATTTGTCTGTCTCTCCAGATTTTGGGGTGATGATTTGCTCTGCAACTTCATTTCTTTGATCAGCTCAAGAAAACTTGTTAACATTACATTTTCCGGGGCGCCTGGGTGGCTCAGTTGGTTAAGTGACTGCCTTTGGCTCAGGTCATAATCCTGGAGACCCGGGATTGAGCCCCACATCGGGCTTCCTGCTTGGCGGGAAGCCTGCTTCTCCCTCTCTCAGTCCCTCTGCTTGTGTTCCCTCTCTCACTGTGTTTCTCTCTGTCGAATAAATAAATAAAATCTTAAAAAAAACAAAACAAAAAAAATTACATTTTCCAAGGTTTTTTTGTTGTAAGGATCAGAGTGTTGACTTCCAAGCTCTTTATATATAAGAGCTAAGTAGAAGTCTTAGGTTCATCTCTTTACTGTTATCCTATCAGAATTTTTATATTTGCTGTGTATCTCATATATAGTATGTAGTTGAGTCTTAGTTATTTTTTAAAATATTTTGTTATTCATTTGAGAGAGAGAGAGAGAGAGAGAGAGCGCAAGAGGGTTAGAGGGACAAGCAAACTCCTGCTGAGCAGGGAGCCTGATGCAGAGCTTGATCCCAGGACCCTGAGATCATAACCTGAGCTGAAGTCAGAGACGCTTAACCAACTAAGCCACCCAGGCACCCCAGGTCTTAGTTCTTTGTGTATTTTGACAGTCTCTGTTTTTATTATTTTTTATTTTTTTATTTTTTTGGCTGTTCTTTTTTTTTTTTTTATTGTTACTAAAAATTTTTTTTTCCAGTGTTCCAAGATTCATTCCCCATTCCCCACACCCAGTGCTCCACGCTTTAGGTGTCCCTAGTACCCACCACCAGGCTCTCCCATCCCTCCACCCCCCTCCCTCAAGTTCCTCAGTTTGTTTCTGTGTCCAAAGTCTCTGTTGTTTCGTTTCCCTCCCTAGATTACCCTAGTTCCCATTTACTTTCCTTCTCCCACTGTCCTCCAGGTTACCCCTCATGCACTGCAAGTAAGTGAAACCATGTGATACTTGACTTTCTTTCTCTGTTTTTAAATTATTGATATGATTATATTTAGGTCTATTATTTTACTATTTACAGTTTATTTCCTCATTTTTGTTATTCTTTTCCTTCTTTTCTACCTGCTTTCAAATTTCACTAGTTTTTAGAATTCTATTTTACTTTCTTCCTTTTTTAATTACACAACTTACATTAACTTTTTTGGATTTCTCTTAAGGATTTTAATATACATCCTTATATTTAACTGTTGAGAGGATAAAGGAAGCTGGTGACAGAGTAGGAGGACCCTAGCTTTGCTTTGTCCATGAAAATAACTAAATAACTATCAAATCATCCTAATACCCCAGAAATTGACCTGAGACTGACAGAACAACTCTACACCTAAAGGGAGAGAAAAGGCCACATTGAAGAAGGTGGGAAGTACAGAGATCTGGTTTAGGGAACAAAGGGATCCTGGCTTCTGGGAGAGGAGCGAGCCATGGTTATGGAGAAGGGTGTGAGAGAGAGGAGTACACCGGAATGTACATGGAGAATGTTTCCCCATAGTCACTGGCTTGGAAGATGAGAGGGACTGAATTTCATGAGTTCTTGCAATCATCAGGGCTTAAAGCCTGGAGTTGTTTTTGGTGTTTTTTTATTTGTTTGTTTCATTTTGTTTGTTTTTAGTTTCAGAGGTAGAATTTAGTGCTTCATTAGTTGCGGACAACACCTAGTACTCATTACTTCAAGTCCCTCCTTAATGCCCATCACCCGCTTACTCCATTCCCCCATCCACCTCCTCTCCAGCAACCCTCAGTTTGTTTGATTTGATTAGGAATTTCTTATGGTTTGATCCCTCTCTGTTTTTGTGTTTTTATTTTTCCTTCCCTTCCCCTATGTTCATCTGTTTTGTTTCTTAATTTCCACACATGAGTGAAATCTTACAATATTTGTTTTTCTTTGACTGACTTATTTCGCTTAGCATAATACCCCCTAGTTCCATCCACATAATTGCAAATAAAGCCAGGAGTTTTAAAGGTCAGTGGACTTGGCTGGGATAGAATTCAGAGGGCACTGTATTGCTCTTTGATAGAAGGCCGCCAAGTAACCTGGAGACATGCAGCATGGAAACAGTGACCTGAAATGCACCTGGGGCACACAGTAAGGAGATTATTTACTCTTCTCAATGTGTGTCCCTGAGAGGCGGCAGTTATAGAGACACCTCTCCAGGAACAAAGGGCGGCAACATTTCCTTCCCCTGCCTCTCAGCATAAACACGGAGTCATGTGGAGGAAGCAGTGCAGCATGGACACTGGGTGCTTTACTTGCCTATAGCAAGCCCCACCCCCTTATGCTCTGGTGAAACTAGTCACTCTTACTTCAGTCCCAGCACAGCAGCACAGCAGGACCTCTCCCCCATGTCTCCCAAGCAAAGAGTTTTGCAGGGACTCAGTTCTGGTGGAGGTGGTGACAGGTCTGATTTCACAAGCAAACCAAAGCACATCTAGTTAAAACTCACCACATACAGGCCAGGGACCAAACATGGCACATAGAAGGCAAAGAAAGCCCCTACAGACACCTGGCCTGTAGGATAGAGCAGCCAGCACACAAGAGCAGAGTACAAGCAACACACGCACACTGAAGACATTTCCTGCAGTGCCAGGCACTGGGCAGTATTGGACCTGTTCTTCATAAGGCCAGTACTTTCAGGAGCAGGAGATGTAAGTGGCTTTTCTGACACAGAAGAAGCAGAGACTTAGACAAAATAAGACAGAGGAATTTTTCCCAAATGAAAGACTGAGATAAGACCATAGCCAAAGATCTAAGAAAAGTAGATATAAGTAACATGCCTGATGGAGAATTTAAAGCAATGATCATAATGCTAGTCACTGGGCCTGAGAAAAGAATGGAAGATATCGGTGAGACCCAGTGTAGAAGCTTTTTATTTTGTCGAAGTCCCAATAGTTCAATTTTGCTTTTATTCCCTTGCCTCCAGAGATGTGTGTAGTAAGAAGTTGCTATGGCCAGGCAGAGGTTGCTGCCTACTTCTTTGACCTCAGTACAGCAACTTCTTGCTAGACACATCTCCAAAGGCAAGGGAAACAAAAGCAAAAATGAACTGCTGGGATTCATCAATATAAAAACTTCCCAACAGCAAAGGAAAGTCAGCAAAACTGCAATGCCTTGAAACCTATGAAATGGGAGAAGATATTTGCAAATGACATATCAGATCAAGGGCTAGTATCGAAAATCTATAAAGCCCTTATCAAGCTAAAAAAAAATTCTCAAAACAAATAATCCAGTCAAGAAATGGGTAGAAGACATGAAAAGACATTTTTCCAAATAAAACACACAAAGGGCCAACAGACATATGAAAAAATGTTCCACATCACTTGCCGTTGGGGAAATACAAACCAAAATCGCAGTGAGATACCACTTTACATAAGTCAGAATGGCTAAAATTAACAAGACAGGGAACAACAAATATTGGTAAGTATATAGAGAAAGGGTAACCCTCTTACACACTGTTGGTGGGAATGCAAGCTGGTGTAGCCACTCTGGAAGACACTTACGGAGATTCCTCAGGAAATTAAAATAGAGTTACCCTATGACCCAGCAATTGCACTACTAGGTATTTACCCCACAGATAAAAATCTAATGATCTGAAGAGGTACATGCACCCCAGTGTTTATAGCAGCAATATCTACTGTGGAAAGAGCTGAGATGTTCATCCACAGATGAATGGATAAAGAAGATATGGTTTATATATACAATGGAATATTACTCAGCCATCAGAAGGGATGAATACTTACCATTTACATTGACGTGGATGGAACTGGAAGGTATTATGCTGAGTGAAGTAAGTCAATCAGACAAAAGACAATTATATGGTTTCACTCATATAGGATATAAGAAACAGCACAGTAGATCATAGGGGAAGGGACGGAAAATGGACTGGGAAGAAATTAGAGAGGGAGATAAACGATGAGAGACTCTTAACTATAGGAATCAAACAGGAGTGCTGGAGAGGAGGTGGGTGGAGGGATGGGATAATTGAGTGAAGGGGTTTAAAGAAGGCATGTGATTTGATGAGCACTGGATGTTGTATGTAACTGATGATTATTGAACTCTACATCTGAAACTAATGATGTACTATGTTGGCTAATTGAATTTAAATAAAAAAAAGGAATGTATTAAAAATACCTCCCTTCCCCCACCCCAACAAAACCCTAAAGAGGCTGCTGCCTGTGTTCTTCTTTAAGAGTCTGATGGATTCCTGTCTCACATTTATGTCTTTCATTCATTTTGAATTTATTCCTGTATATGGTATAAGAAAGTCATTCAGTTTCATTCTTCTACATTGTCACTGTCCAATTTTCCCAACATCATTTGTTGAAGAGACTGGATAGTCTTTCTTGCTTTGTCAAAGATTAGTTGACCATATAATTAGTTGTGGGTCTATTTCTGGATTCTTTATTCTGTTCCATTGATATATGTGTCTGTTTTTATGCCAGTACCATACTGTCTTGATCACTACAGCTTTTGCCATATAATTGTTTATAATATACTCTTATTATTGTTTGTATTTCTGCAGTGTTGGTTGTGATCTGTCCTCTTGAATTTGTGATTTTGTTTATTTAGTCCCTTCTTTTTTCTATTTAATAAGTTTGGGTAGGGGTTTATCAATTTTGTGAATTCTTTCAGAGAACCAGCTCCTACTTTCATTGATGCATTCTACATTTTTTTTTATTTCCATGTCATTTATTTCTGCTTGAATCTTCCCTACTTCCCTTTTGCTGGTTTTAGGTTTTATTTGCTACTCATTCTCTAGCTCCTTTAGGTGTAAGGCTACGTTGTGAATTTAAGGCTTTTTTTTTGCTACATACTTCCCTCTTATGACCACCTTTGCTGCATCTAAAAGCTTTGAACTGTTGGGTTTTTATTATCATTTGTTTCCACGTATTTAAAAAAATTTCTTCTTTAATTTCCTGGTCAACCCGTTTATTCGTAAGTAGGATATTCTTTAACCTCCATGTATTTGTGGTCTTTCTAAATTTTTTTCTTGTGTTTGACTTCAAGTTTCAAGCGTTGTTGTCTAAAAATATATGTGGTATGACCTCAGTCTTTTTGTACTGGTTGAAGTCTGATTTGTGACCCAGTATCTGATCTATTCTGGAGAATGTTCCATGTGAACTTGAAAAGAATGTGTATTCTACTGCTTTAGGATGAAATGCTATGAATATATCTGTTAAGTCCATCTGGTCCAGTGTGTTTTGCAAAGCCACTGTTTTCTTATTTGGCTTTGAGTTTGATTTTGTGGGTGTCGATTTGTCCTCACTTTAGCTTTCGAGTAATCTTGTTTTTAAGGTGTGTACTTTCTGGGGATATCAAGTCAATGCCTAATGTATTTAACAATATTTCTCCATTTGATGGCCACAGCTCCCAGTCCTGTGTAATCTCTGGAATATCCATTTAATTCAGAGACCTCTGATAGTTTCTGCCAGGATTTGCAAAATCTCTCCATGTATAGTTTAGTATTGAGCCAAACCTCAGTGGAACCTCTGCGCAGATTTCTGGAGTTCCTTTTATGTGTGGCACCTTCTTCTTGTAATATGCCCTGAAAATTTCATCTCTGCTAGTAAAACTGAACTCTTATCTTTGTCTCCAAGCACCAGTAAGATCCCTGTGCTTTCTTTGGGATAAATTTTTTCTGGGGTATCATTTGGAACGTGATTATGGGCAGAAAGCTGATATAATTTGAAATTCAACTCATTTTATTCCTTTTTTGAGAAGTCACAATTCTGCACTGCATGTTTTCCAATATACAAAAATTGTTTTATGTATTTTGTGCACTTTTGTAGCTATTCATGGTGGAGGTTTAGACTGATAACCAGTTCTTCTGCCATAGCTGGAAGAGGAAGTCCCTGTTTCCACAAAAGCTAAACAAGTGCAAATTATCAGATCTTACGTACAAAGACTCTAAATATGTTTGTGCAGGAAATCAAGAGCTTTCATTTAGTAGTCCTCCCATTGCATGGTAGTTTCGATGTAGATAATTAGAGTGTCATGCTGAGATAGAGTTCAGATAAGGGAAACAGTACCATCTGAAATTTATATTTATTGTAATTAAAGTCAGATTGGAGGCCATATGTCAGCACGACAGTGTCTTGAGTATTTCAGATACAGTCAAGAGAACAGGATAGCAATAGGAGATACACAAACCTTTTAGAGATTGGGAGGAGTCTGATTAGAATCTGGGACCCCAGAAATAAAAATTCTATTTGAAATATTAACTGGTAGTAACTGAAAACAGAAGAGGAGAATCTTCCTGCCAGATGTGGAAGATGTTGGTAGATGCACAGATTAAGGAAGCTTTGTTCTAGTATTGGCCTCTGGTCATTGAAAGCATAGCCCTTGAGTGCAAACTAAAAGCCAGAGAGGAACATGTATCCCCTCTGATCTCTGCTGCCACATTTCTCACTACAAAACTTTGCAGCCAAGTATTCCCCAGGCACCCCAGGTTCTCTAAGCAGAACTGCCATGCTTCCTGGAAGATAGTGCTATTTATGTCAACCTAGTCTCAAGAGCTGTCTAAAAGAGCAAAGGGATTTACTGCTCAAAGGAGATGAAAGATTGGAAGAGGCCAAAGATCTTAACTCAGAGAGAACCCATTAAAGATATTTTGCCTTGTCAGAGACTGTCTGTATGCCAACTCCATAAAAAGGAACATCTGAAGTCAGACATTTATAAAGACAGAAATGGCAGGTAAGAAGGCAAAAATTTGTTTTCCCCTAAAGATACAAATAGAATTCATAGTTATGTTGACTGCCATGTAATGATTGACTTTCTTTCTAGCTTACCATTCCTTACTGAGTTAACTTTTCTTGGTGACTGATTTCTTGGGTGCTTGATCTTGTTAAGACTTCCCTTAAAATCACTGTACCCAACATGAACTTATGCTTGGGAGACAAAGTTGAAAAGATAGACCCTAAATAATCTTTCTACACTCTAAAACAACAAACAAGGTCTGCTCTTGCTTAACTGTAGCTCCAGAAGTTTAACCTCAGAAGTTTGAGCTCTTAAGTCCCTCTGGTTCATTTCAGGTATTTTAGTTCACTAAGAGCCATTTTCCTATGCATCCTTGTCCCTTAGAGTTTCTTTTATCAGATACCAGAATTGCTGGCACTATAGTTTCCTTGTAACACCCCACAGCCAGCTCTGCCTTAATATAAGTGCTAGCTGCCAAACCGCACAACGGGGGACAAAGCAAAAAAGGGGGGGAGTGCTGCCATGTAGAATCACAAATGAAAATATCAGCCAGCTTTAAAGGCATCAGATTATCTCCGTATTTCAAATTGCCAGCCTCTGTCACGGAGTGATGTGGTGTTTCCTGATGTGTTGAAAGCAGCACTGCGATGAAAGGAAGATAGTGCCCTTATCCAGCTGAAATTTTGAACTGGATACCCTGTGGGAGTCTTGTATACAGTCTTTGACTCATCACAATAAAGACTGGCTGTTGACAGCTCATCAGCTTTGACTTCTAGCCAAAACTCCAACATTTGGCTTCTTTTTTTTTATTCTCCTCTGGACTCTTCCATTTCTTCTTTTCTAACTTCTTCCACCCGTTATTTAGATATTGAAAGTTCTCGTGGATCTGAAGGTAATCTTGACCCATAGAAGTATTAGTCCACTAGCTCACTTGCCAAAGAATGTTGGACATTTTTTGTCCTATCTAATATTTACTGATCATTCTGCTAGGTGCTAGAGATATAGAAGTAAAGAAACATGGTTGCTGCCCTCATGGAGAACTTCCATAAGTGTGTTCCTAGATCCACCTATATTAGGATAACTTGCAGAAGCTTGTTAAAAATCTAGTTTTCTGGGTCCCATCTAAGATTTACTGAGTGAAATTTTTTGAAGTTAGATGTAAGAATCTACATTTTTAATTAGTTCCCTAAATGGGTTTTAGGCACATTACATCTTGAGTACTACTAGTAAACATACAAATATGGAATTAAAATTTTTTGATAAAGTACCTAAAAGATGAAAGGGTGGCATAAGGAAGGCAAATTGCAGTTGAGACACATGGGTTAAAAGGGTCGTAAGGAAGAGACATTTAAACAGACTTGAGAGATAAGTGGAATTATTCAGGTGAAAATTTGGGGAAAAACATTCTTCAGCAGGGGGAAAACTTATGCAAAAGTCCTAAGGTGATAGTACTGATATTTTTCTAGTCCACATACATGCCTAGTACCTTGTCCTAAAGGGAGTATGAGCATGTAAAAATATGCATCCTGTAATCTGGGTTTAATTCCTTCTTTCTGCTTTTCCTTAGCCTAAACATTTCCCCAACAGGACCTGAGTTAAATTAGGAAAGAGTATATAAACTCATATATAGGCCCAAATTTAACAGGATAAATATTTATATTCAGATCACCACATCTCATTTCTTTCTTTGCTTTCTCAATAGTGAAATGGGTATGTGAGCTTGCAGAGCTAAAAAAAAAGGAGATCAAGTACTATATACCTTGTGGTTTACAGGGACCCATGTGTATTTATATGTAAATATCACTAGTAGGAACTTTGTGGTTACATGTGAGGTCAATATTTTATGTAAGAATCTCTGATGATGGATTCCAAGGCAAATATAAGCTGAGATGAAATATCACACAGTTTGAATCCTGTAGAGATTCTAGAAATTCTGAGCAAAGTTCAGTGACCTATTTGTGAAGAAAAATTAGCAATCTGAAAAATAAATAGTGTTCATTCTGCCTGACCTTATGACTCACGAGCTACTGATCAGACCAATTGAATCTATAGAGAAATTATTATTCACACCCCTTTGTGCAGAGGAAGAAGGGATTCTAGCAATTTGCTGATGACACATGGGCTCCTTGTAGTTATCTGAGATTACAAAGAAGAAATAACACTGTTGTTATTTATAGATGATATACTTTTGTACTTAAGAAAATTCAAAAGAATCTATATGTAAGTTATTAGAATTAAAAAATTATTGAACAGCGTTGCTGGGTGCAAGGTCAATATATATAAATCAGTTTTTACTTTCAGTACTAATAAAAAACAGACACTAACATCAAGAACTTAAGACCTGTAGTGTGTATAATGAAGGATATGAAAGACCACGGAAAATTATAAAACATCATTGAAAAGAATTAAAGGAGACTTAAATTAATGAAAGGATATGTCATATTGGAATCTAATTTTCTAAAATTTATTACTATAGCAGCTCTTCAGTTTCAAAAAGTATATCTGAAATAGGATAAATCAAAATCCATTTCTGGATATATCATAGTGATGCAGCAGAGCACTAAATCAAACAGATGATCTTAAAAGTGCCAGGTAGAAAAACAGATTTCTTACAGTGGAATGGCAACTAGATTGACAACTGACTTCCCAAGAGGAACAATGGAATCCAAGGGATTATGGAATATCTAGAAAGTGTTGAAATAAAGTAACTGTTGACCTAGAATTATATTCCCAGTGAATTATCCTTCCAGATTGCGGAAATAATAATGATATTAAAAAAAAGCAACAGAGAACACTAATGGAACTTTTAAAGGATGCTGTTCATGAAGAAGGAAGATGATCTTGGAAGCAATGTCTGAGATATAAAGAAACTGTGACAAAAATTTGCTAAACATACATAAATACCAATAAATAAAAAATGTGATGGACCAAAAAAATAATATGAAGAGCTAAAAAACAAGAGAGGATTAAGAAACTGTTCAATATAGCAGGCAGTGACTCTGTGTGCTTTGGTTGCTTATGTTACTTACAGGGTAGGAATATTTATTAGTTTTCTACTTTGTTAAGTAAAACCAATGTTAAAATTTCAAAGGTAACCTCTAACATAATAGAAAAAGGAAATGATTTACAAGCCAAAAGAGGAGAAAGATAGAATTAAAAAAACAGACAAACAAAAAAACCCCTCAGTCAATTCAGAAGAATGCATCAAATGAGAAGAAAAACATAAAATTTGAAAGAAAGGAGTAAAGAAAGTACTGAAAGATTTGGCAAAAATAAATCCAGATATATCACAATTAACATTAATTGATAAAATCCGTTATTGAAAGAAAAATAACAAAGTCCTTCTATATGCTATTTAAAAGAACCTAAAGTATAAAGACCAAAGAAAAGTTGGGAAATAAAAGTATAATAAAAACATTTACAAGATAAATGCTAACAAATAAGCTGTGATAGTTATATTAATATCAGACAAAACCATTTTTAAAGCAAAAATATAATTAGGAGTAAAAAGGGTCACTTCAGGGGCGCCTGGGTGGCTCAGTTGATTAAGCGACTGCCTTCGGCTCAGGTCATGATCCTGGAGACCCGGGATCGAGTCCCACATCGGGCTACCTGCTCGGCAGGAAGCCTGCTTCTCCCTCTCTCACTCCCCCTGCTTGTGTTCCCTCTCTGGCTGTGTTTCTCTCTGTCAAATAAATAAAATCTTTAAAAAAAAAAAAGGGTCACTTCAAAATGTTAAATGGTTCAATTCAGAAGGGTAAAATGAAGATATAACCATTCTAAACTGGGGTATATGTAAGACTATAACTTCAAACTAGATCAAGCAGAAATAGAAATAAAAGGAGTAATGGGTAAATTCACCACCTCTCTGAGCAACAACAATAAAAAATCAAGAAAGCAAACAATAAGGTTTTAAAGGATCTGAAAAAGAAAATAAACAATTTTGATATAAGGAACATATATAGAATCTTTCATGCCACAATTTGAGAATATGATCTTTCAAGAACACAGTTATGCTTATGAAAATTCACTAGGTACCAATGATAAAACAATTTTTAGTAAATTTCAAAGAATTCATAACAGATAGACCTTTTTCTTTGTCAGTAATGGCATGAAAAACAACAAAGTTTAATTAAAATTCCCGTGTGCTTGGTAATTTAAAAAGACAGGGGTCAAAGAAATAAATCACAACAGAAATCATAAAATAGTTATAAATAAATAAAATATACTAAGTAACAAAACTTGTGGGATGCAGCTAAAATAGTACTTAGAGGGAAATTTCTAATCTTTTCTGTTTATATTAGAAGAGAAAAAAGACTTTAAGATGGAGCTCAACGCAGAGCTAATAAATTGGAACTAATAAATTTATGAAATTCATGAACATAAATGCTGAATAGGAAAAAATTCAGAATACAAAATGTTCAAAAATATATAAAACGTGATATTTATGTATGAATGCATTTGTGGTAAAGGTTTAAAGAAGGAAAAAGCAGTGGTAAGCATAAAATGGAGAACAGTGTTTTCCTTTGGGGAAGACTGAATTAAGGGGGCTTTACAAAGTGGTTTTGAATACATGGGTTGATTTATTTCTTAAATTGGTTGATAGGTATTCAGGAATTAATTACACTATCAATTCTTTTAATGAGTGTGAAATAATTTATAATAAATTAAGCATTCCGTATGTCACTCATTTTTGCAATATTTTATCATTTCAACTATCTCATTCCTTCTTTTTTGAACTTATCACAATTTCTAGTCCTCATTCTTACCTTTTCCATAAGGTCTTATTTCCCTTCACCTCTAATCTTGCTTGTGTTTCTTCTCAATTTAAATCTAGCCCTCCTGATGGATACCTTCATTCACATCCTTGCAGCAGTCTTTGGCCGCTGGACTTTCTACCACATTCTCCTACATCAGTTTTCTCAAGCCACCTGCTTTGGTTTTTATAATATCTAGGAGTGTGCATTATTGATATTTGCATTTGTATCTTTCCTCGTTTTAATCTCCTTTTGCTACTCCTTTTTCTTTGCCTGTCTCTATGTATTGATTTTCACAGGGCTCTGAAGTGGCCCCATTACATCTAATTCCATGCACTTTTTCTCTATGGATCATCTCTCCTAGCTTCAATTAACATCTGTAAGTCTTGATCTCAATTCTCTTATCTGCAAGTGAGACCTCTTCCCTAATTTCTAGATATAACTATTGGATTGCACACTTAATGGAACCAGTTAAATGTTTAAAAGTTACTTTGAATTTCTGAATTCCTTATTTTTCTTCTAAAATTTTATTTTTCTTTTATTTACTGTTTTGAAGAATAGTCAATAAAACTAGAAATAGAAATCATTAAAGATTCCTTCTTTTCCTCACATTCCACATGAAATCAAAGAACAAATCTGGTATATATCTGAGAATCATCCTTAAAACTGCTCACAATTTATTCCCACTTCTGTGCATTAGCTTATAGTCTTCCTGGAACATTACAATAGTTTTCTAATTCACCTCCCTGCCTCTAACTCTTGATTCTTCCAGTCCTTCCTTTATACTAATGCCAGAATGTTCTTTCTAAAGCCTAATTTTGCCAAGTTTCTTCCTTCCCTAAAACCATTTATAATTTACCATTACTTACAGAACAAATTTTAAGCTCCACAATATGTGCATAAGGTCCATCATGTTCTGGCTTCTGCCTAAGTTTCCAGACTTATTTTTCATTCTCCTTTCTCCTCTTTCCTTCACCCTCTGGCCAACTACCAATAGATTCTTTCTAATTATTATCAACATGTTAACATTTATTGGGCATTTATTTTTTAGCTATAGTATCCATCATTTTATATGTGCTATCTTGTATGACTTCCAAATTGACTCCATAAGGAAGGAAATTACTTCTATTCTGTCCATTTTATAAAGGAAGACCATAGGCTAATAAGTTGTAGAAGGAGATAGTTATTTCTACAGAATTACTGTTTTGCTAATCATCAGGCTGTTTTCCACTACAAGATCTTGCTTTACAAGGAATTTTCCCCCTCCTAACTGACACAAGTTTCAGGACAAAATTCATATACCATCTTTTATAGGAAGCCTAGCCTTACTCTTCTCAGTGGTTTTGACTTGTTCTACATTCCACCCCTCATAGTTTTCATAAGTCTTAATCACATTTATTTTATTTTCTTCCTCTTACAGATTGTGAGGGTTGGTATTGAAGTCATTTGTTTTTATTTGATGAGGACTTAAAATAAGAGCCTTGTACTTGGTTGAAATTCAGTACATATTTGTTGAATTGAACTGTTGGATTTCTGCAATCTTAACTTCTCCTATTATTCACTTGTCAGTAATCTCCACTATGTTATAATATTATAACTACAAATATTTTATAAATGTTTACATCCTAATTCTCCTATCCCATGGCTTATAATGTCTCAAATATAATAAATATTTAGTAAACATGGTAAATTAAAGTATTACATTCACCCAGTTCATGACCATTTTACGAGTCTAATTCCCAAGCTTCCTATTACCTTTATGACTAAGGTCGAGTAGAATCAACATGACATATACCAAGGATCATCAAAGATTTTTAGTCCCGCTTGTATGTGGGAATATCTGCAAAACTGTTTTATCTTTATCTAGTATTGTCTATTCCTGAATACAGAGGTTTTATGAATTTTCCCTTTTAGTACACTGCTTAATTTTTTTAGGGAAAGATATGGCTTGAAGAGATTAGTCTATTTAGGTTAATTTAAGAAAAGGAAAATGCGAGGGATTCAGTATGGTGGCCAAGGATGATATTGAGCTCTCTTCCTCCCATGGAAATCACAGATATGCAGCTACATATGGAATAATTTCCTCTGAAAAAAGACCGGAATACTGGATGAAAAGATCCTTCCCACAAATAGATAAAAAAATACAGCATCAAGATGCATGGGAGAGGCAGAGACACTGTTTTGCAAAAAGACCCAAAAAACAAAAACAAAAGCAAAAACCCCACCTCACATGTAATGGTCAACAGCTGGGAGTGATCTTTCAAAATATGGAACTTTTCCCTGAGGAGTGAGGGGTTTATGTTCTACATTAGACATCCCAGCCCTTAGACTGTGCAGGATAGAGGCAAGCCTTCTAAATGCCAGGCTTTGAAAACCCAGCAGGGATTATGTCCAGGAAAATTAGCACTGTAGTGAAAGGAGAACTTGCTCTTAAAGGTTTCATGTGCACACTTGCTCACACTGGAACCTAACACAAAACACCAATTTGAAAAGCATCTAGAGCATCTGCGAAGAAAACTCAATTACTAATCTTAAATTGCCTGCCTGAGAGCTAGGAAGCCAATAGGACTTTCTCCGGGGATGTAGAAACTGGTGGATGCCATATTTGTGACCTCATCCTACCTCACTAAGGTTGGTGCTCGTGGGCACCATTCTGGAACTATCTCTCTGACCCGCTAAGGCTGATAGGCATCCCTGCGAACCCTGCCTTGCCCCCACAGCACAATCACATCTCACAGCTAGGCTGGATGGCAGCCTGGTTAACCTCTGTGTCCCAGCACAGCAGCACAGCATGGCTGCCTGTCCATGCACTGCAGATGTGTCCTTGAACATACACAGATGTATGCAGCCCTGTTTGTCCCTTATGTACCTAGCTTTGGTGGTCAGAGGGGATGATCCTTTTGGCTTCCATATTCCTACATGAGCTGCTCCTTCAAGACAGGGAGGGGTAGCTTATCTGGCTAATAAATAGAAATAGAGACTCAGGCCAAGTAAAGAGACAGAGGACTATATTCCAATTGAAAGAAGAGAGAACCTCAGAAAGACCCTTATAAAACAAATATAAGCAATCTACCTGATCAAGAGTTCAAAGGAATGATCATAAAAAGGCTTATTGAACTCAGAGTACATATACACAGTAAGATCCTCAAGAAAGAGTCATATAGTTTTCAGACTACAGATCTTTTACCACTTTGGTTAGGCTTATTCCTAAGTATCTTATGGATTTTGGTGCAGTGGTTAATGGGATAAATTCCTTGATTTCTCTTTCTGATGATTCATTATTTAAGTGTATTGGAAGCGACAGATTTATTTTGTATCCTACAACTTTATTAAAGTTGAATATCAATTCTAGCAATTTTTTTGGTGGAGTGTTTTGGGTTTTCTACATAGAATATCATGTTGTCTGTGAAGAGTGAAAGTTTGACTTCTTCCTTGCTGCTTTGGATGCTTTTTATTTCTTTTTGTTTGACTGTGGGAGCTAGGACTTTCAATACTATGTTGAACAACACTGGGGAGAGTGGACATCCCCGTCTTGCTTGATGGTCATGGAAAAGCTCTCATTTTTCCCCCATTGAGAGTGATATTAGCTTTGGGGCTTTCATATATAGCCTTTATGATGCTGAGGTATATCTTCTCTAACCCTACTTTGTTGAGGGTTTTTATCAAGAATGAATGTTGTACTTTGTTAAATGCTTTTTACACATCTATTGAGAGGATCTATAGAACAGTTAATGAAAGAAATTAAAGATGACACCAAGAAATGAAGAAATATCTCATGCTCATGGATGGAAGAACACATATTGTTAAAATGTCTATACCACCCAAAGTAATCTACATATTTAATGCAATCCCTATCAAAATACCACCAACATTTTTCACAGAGCTAGAACAAATAATCTTAAAATTTGTATGGAACCACAAAGATCCCAAAAAGCCAGAGTATTGAAAAATAAAAGTAAAGTTAGAGGCATTACAATTCTGGACTTCAAGTTCTATTACAAAGCTGTAGTGATCAAGACAGTACTGGCACAAAAATAGATGCACAGATCAATGGAACAGAATAGAAAACCCAGAAATGGACCCCCAACTGTGTAGGCAACTAATCTTTTACAAAGCAGGAAAGAATATCCAGTGGGGAAAAAACCAGACTCTTCAATGAATAGTGTTGGGAAAACTAGACAGCAAAATGAAAAAAAAAAAAAAGGAAACTGGACCATTTTCCTACATTATACCCCCATATAAATTCAAAATAGATGAAAGACCTAAATGTGAGATAGGAATCCATCAAAATCCTAGAGGAAAACACAGGCAGCAACCTCTTTGATATTTGTCTTAACAACTTCTTGCTAGAAATATCTCTGGAGGGAAAGGAAACAAAAGCAAAAATGACCTATTGAGACTTCCTCAAAATAAAAAGTTTCTGCACAGCAAGGAAGCAATCAATAAAACTGAAAGGCAGTCTATGGAATGGGAGAAGATATTTGTAAATGACATATCTGGTACAGGGTTAGTATCTAAAATCTTAACACCCAGAAACCAAATAATCTATTTAAGAAATGGGCAGAAGACATGAATAGACACTTTTACAAAGAAGACATACAGATGGCTAATAGACACATGAAAAGATGTTCAAAGTCACCCATGCTCAGGGAAATACAAATCAAAAGTACAGTGAGATTATCTTGTACCCGTCAGAATGGTTTAAATTAACAACACAGGAAACATCATGCTGGCAAGGATGCAGAGAAAGGGGAACCCTCTTGCACTGTTGGTGGGAATGCAAACTGGCACAGCCACTCTGGAAAACAGTATGGAGTTTCCTCAAAACGTTAAAAATAGAACTACCTTATGACTCAGCAATTGCACTAGTAGATATTTACCCAAAGGATACAAAAATACTGATTTGAAGGGGCACATGCACCCCAGTATTTATAGCAGCATTATTAACAATAGCCAAATTATGGAAAGAACCCCCAAATCCACCAGCTGATGAATGGTGTATGTATATGTGCACATGTGTGTGTGTATGATGGAATAATACTCAGCCATTAAAAAGAATGAAATCTTGCCATTTGCATCGATGTGGATGGAACTAGAGAGTATTGAGCTAATTGAAATAACTTAGAGAAGGACAAATACCGTAAGACTTCACCCATATGTGAAATTTAAGATACAAAACAGGTGGAGGCACATAGTAGCTCAGTCAGTTAAGCATCCAGTTCTTGATTTCTAAAGGAGTTAGTGTGACTATACTGGCCTTACAAGAAATGTTAAGGCACGTTTCTAAACTGAAAAGAAATGACACTAAATAGCAAGAGAACAAATGAAATAAAAATCTCACTGGAAAAGATAAATATAAATAAAAATGAGTGGATTAATTTATAAAGCAAGTATGAAGGCTAAATGACAAAAATTGTAAGATTAACTGAAATAATAATTAGTTAAGGGATACAAAAAATAAAGAGATGTAAAACAACATCAGTAATAAAATGAGAGAAATATATAGTTTTAGAATGTATTCAAAGTTAAGTTTTCCCCAGGATCAACTAAAAAACAGTTATGTACATAGAAAGTTATATGTGCAACTATAAAACAAAATCTTACAGTAAATACACAAAAGAAAAGTGGAAAGAAATCTAAACAAAGATAAGGATGTTGTGAAAAGAAGGGGCACAGGTACTCCAATGTTCATAGCAGCAGTGTCCACAGTAGCCTAACTGTAGAAGGAGCTGCGATGTCCTTCAACAGATGAATGGATAAAGATGTCATTCATATATACAATGGAATATTACTCAGCCATGAAAGGATGCATAATTACCATTTGCACTGACATGGATGGAACTGGAAGGGATTATGCTAATGAAATAAATCAAGCGGAGAAAGACAATTATCACATGATTTTTCACTCATATGTGGGATATAAGGGATAGTGCAGAGGACCATAGGGGAAGGGAGGGAAAACTGAATGGGAAGAAATCAGAGAGGGAGACAAACCATGAGAGACTCTGGACTCTGGGAAACAAACTGAGGGTTACAGAAGAGGGGGGGGATGGGTAACCAGATGATGGGTGTTAAGGAGGGAACGTGGGGTAATGAGAACTGGGTGTTACCTGCAACTAATAAGTCGTTGCACACTACATCAAAAACTAATGAGGTACTGTATGTTGACTAATTGAACATAATAAAAGAAAAAAAAATAAACATAACACTAAAGAAAATCATCAAACCACAAGAGATGAGAGAAAGAGAGGAAGAAAGGAATAGGAAACTATGAAAATAGCCAGAAAACAGTGAACAAAATGACAAAATGGCAATACAGACATATCAATAATTGCTTATTTTTATTTTTAATTTAATTTCATATATCTCTTATGTTCAGTTAGCCAGCATATAAGTTTTTGTTGTAGTATTTGACGATTCATTAGTTGTGTATAACACTCAGTGCGTCATTCCCAACACTTGGCATTATCCCCTCCATTCAAAAAACATAGAGTAGCTGAATGGATAAAAAACAAGATTCATTTATGTGCTATTTCTGCAACAGACTCACTTCATAAGAACACAGACTTAAAGGATGGAGAGGGATATTTTTTGCAAACGGAAGCAAAAAGCTGTGTAGCTATGCTTATGCAGCCAAAATAGACTTTAAACAAAGAATATAATAATGGTAAAGAGATCAACCAAGCAAGAAGATATAACACTTATTGCACCCAAAATAGAAACACAAAGATATACAAAGCAAATACTAATGGACTTAAAGGGAGAGATGAATAATAATATAGTAATAGTAGGGGACTTAAACAGCTTACTTAAATCATGATCACCCAAACAGAAAATTAATAAGGAAACATTGTTCTTCAGTAATACACTAGAGCAGATGAACTTAATACATATATAGAGAACATTTAAAATGAAAACAACAGAATACACATTCTTTTTGAGTTTTGAGTGCTTGGAACATTCTCCAGGATAGACCACTGTTAGGCTGCAAAACAAGTCTCAGTAAATTCAAGAAGACTGAAATTTCAAGTAACTTTTCTGATCACAACAGTATGAAATTTGAACAATTATAAGAAACCTGGAAAAAAATGGAAATATGGAGATTAAACAACATGCTGCTGAATAACCTGTGAGTCATCAAAGAAATCAAAGAAGAAACAAAAAAAAAATACCCAAAGACAAATGAAAACAGAAATATGACATCCCACAAATCTTTGGGTTGTAGCAAAAGTAGTTTTGAGAGAGATCATAGCAATATAGGCTTAAGTCTAGAAGCAATAAAAATCTCAAGCAATCTTAACTTTACATGTAAAGGAGCTAGAAAAAGAGGAGCAAATGAAGGCCAAAGTAAGTTGAAGGAAAGAAATAAAGATCAGAGTGGAAATAAAAGAAGACTAAAAAACAATGGAAGAGAAAAATGAAAAACTAAGGTGAGTATTTCAAAAAGTCAGGGCAAAGTAAGCTGTCTGCACCCAGACCTCCGTCTCAGAGAGACACCTCAGTTAGCTCCCCTCTGGATAGTGCCCAGGCACACAGACTCCCTCTGTATTTTCCCCTGCACTCCGCCACCTCTCAGAGGTAGCGCGTACCCACAGTCGCTAGCCTGAATGGCGCCCAAAGCCTCCGCTTGTCGCTTGTGGCTTCACTCTCCTGCCACAGAAACCACGACTGATGCTGTTTGGTGAGAGCTTGTCGCTGTCCAGACGCTCTCTGGAGCCCACACCCAGGCTGGGACCCCTAGGAAAGCACATTCAGCTTTTCTTCCAAAATCAGGAACAAGATAAGGATGTACCGTTTCACCGCTTTTATTTAACATAGTATTGGAAGTCCTTGCTGCAGCAATTAGGCAAGGAAAAGAAAAAAAATTGAAAAAGGAAGAAGTAAAACTCACTTTTTGCTGATGACATCATACTTTATAGAGAAAACCTTGAAGACTCCACCAAAAAGCTGTTAGAACCACATAGTGAATTCAGTAAAGTAGCATTATACAAAAACAACATACAAAAATTTGAGGCATTTCTATATACTAATAATGAATTATAAGAAAGATAAATTAAGAAAACAATCCATTTATAATTATATCAAAAAGAATAAACTTAGGAATAAATTTAACCAAGGAAGTGAATGACTAATATACTGAAAATTATGAGACACTGATCAAAGAAATTGAAGAATATGCAAATAAATGATAAGATACTCCATGCTTATGTATTGGAAGAATTCATATTGTAAAAGTGTCCATACTGCCCAAAGCAATCTACAAATTCAGTGTAATCTCTATCAAAACCGCAGTAGCATTTTTCACAGAATTAGAACAAATAGTTCCAAAATTTGTATGGAACCACAAAGTAGCATGAATAGTCACAATAATCTTAAGAAAGAAGAATAAAGCTGGAGGTGTCATACTCTCGTTTTAAACTATAATGCTGTAAACTATACTATAGTTTATATATACTGTAATTTACAGTTGAAGTTATAAGCTACAAAGCGGTAGTAATCCAAATAGTATGATATTGGAATAAAAACAGGCCCACGTGGACCAGATTGGAAGAGATTATGCTGAGTGAAATAAGCCAAATAGAGAAAGTCAAGTATCACATGGTTTCACTTACTTGTGGTGCATAAGGAGTAATATAGAGTACAATAGGAGAAAGAAAGGAAATGGAAAGTAGGGTAAATGGGGGAGGAAAACGAAACATAAGAGACTTTGGACTCAGAAACTGAGGGTCTTGGAGGGGAGGGGTTGTTGGGATTGGTGGGGCTGGTGGTGGGTACTGAGGGCACGTATTGCATGGAGCACTGGGTGTGGGGCATAAACAATGAATCTTGGAACACTGAAAATAAATAAATTAAAAAAAAACAGGCACACAGAGATCAATGGAACAGAATTTGGACCCCATTATGAAAAACACACACACACACACACACACGCGCACGCACATAGATAATTAATTTACAACAAAGGAGACAAGAAAATACAATGAAGAAAGTCTCTTCAATAAATGATAGTTTAGAGAACTGGGCAGCCACATGCAAAATAAAGAAATTAGACCACACTATCTTACACCATAGATAAAAACTAACTAAAAAATGGATTAAGGACTTGAATGTAAGACCTGAAACCATAAAATTCCTAGCAGAGAAAGAAGTCAGTAAGCTCCTCAACATCCACCTTAGCAGTCTTTTTTTGTGGTTCTGACTTCAAAGGGAAGAGAGAAAAAGCAAAAACAAAAAAATGGGATTACATTGAACTAAAAAGCTTCTGCACAGCAGAAGCAACCATCATCAAAGTGAAAGGCAACCTACTGCATGTGAGAAACTTTTTGAAAACCCTATATCTGATAAGCAGTTATTATCCAAAATATGTAAAGAACTCATACAACTCAACAACAACAACTACAAAACTAACCTGGTTGAAAAATGGGCAGAGGATCTGAATAGATATTTTTTCAAATAAGACAAACAGGTGATCAACAGGCATATGAAAAGATGTTAAACATCACTAATTATTAGGGAAATGCAAATCAAAACCACAATGAGATATTACCTTGCACTGGTTAGAATGGCTACTATAAAAAAGACAAGGAATAACAAGTGTTGGAGAAGATGTGGGGAAAAGAGAACTCTTGTATACAGTTAAATGAGAAATTTGGTAGAAATACGAATTGTGTAGTTACCGTAGAAAATAGTATAGAGATTCCTTAAAAATTAAGAACAGCCATATGATCCAGCTGTTCCATTTCTGAGTATTTCTCCAAAGAATAAAAAATGTTGATTCAAAAAGATTTCTAAATCTCTATTTTTATTAAAGCATTATTTACAATTGTCAAGAAATCAAAAAAATGCTACATGTCTGTTGGATGAAAGGTTAAAGGAGAGGTGACTAAAATGGAATACTCCTGAGCCATGGAAAAGAATGAAATCTTGCCATTTGTGACAACTTAGATGTACCTTGAAGGTATTATGCTTTGTGAAATAAGTCAGAAATAAGGTAGAGAAGAGACAGTTTCAGCCATTATAATAAAAAAACAAGACAAACAAAACAAAACAAAAACAGACTCACAGATATAGAGAACAGATAGATGATTATGAGAGGGGAAGGGAATTAGAATGTGAATTGAGTGAGGGGGGTCAACTGTATGGTGATAGATGGTAACTAGACTTTTAGTGGTGATCACTTTGTAGTGCATATAGATGTTAAATTACAATGTTGTACACCTGAAACTTACCTAATGTCATATAGCAATTTTATTTCAATAAAAAATATAAAAAGTGATTAAATATGTTAAAAAATTAAAAAATAAGCCATATGTTAGACTTCTAAGCAATCATTTATTGGCTTGGGATACAATATCTCAAGGAAGAAAACGGATTACTTGAAAGAGTTTAAACATTAGGGAGCAAGGCAATAAGCCCACTGCGCTGGAAGAATATCCAGTTGTTTCATATATATGCTTTATCTTTATGGAAGTCAAATGTATGTAAGTCCAGACAGAAAACTTATACCACAAGCATATTAAGGATAATTATTTGCATAATAAGGGATCTAGCCATGTGATCAAATTTTCAAATAAGAGTCTGCATGTTTTCTTAGAAAATCTATCATTGCACTAGAATATTTTTTAAGGGCCTTCATTATTGGATAGAAAACAAATAAAAGCTCAAAGCACTATTTATTGTAGTGTTATTTGTGGTAGTAGGAAGATGATAGCAATCTGGTTTCTAACCCTGGGGGAGTATTAACACAAGATGGATACATAGAGAATATTTGCAGACACCAGAAAGTACAATATATATATATATTTATATCAAGAAGACACTATCTTAAAAATATGTTGTTGAGTGAAAAAAAGTAAGAAAGCTATTATCTATAGCACAGCACCAGCAGTTTACATTTACTTACATGTTATTTTTAACTTGTTCCCTTTTCATTCCCTTTCCGTAGTCCCATATCTTGCTCTTACCATATGGTCAGTTCCCCTCATAAGCTTGTTTTTAAACCTTTTCTTTATACACAGCCTCGAAAATGGGAACACTTTTGGTGTGCATGACATTTAGTGTAAACTGCCTTGTGCAGACCAATAATAATAATACGCCACAGCCTGAGGAGTATGGTTAACTGAACCCTCTGTTAAGGGGGTTAAGTTCAGTTAACTGAACTGAGGTCTTTTAAAAAACAAAATTACATTTAAATTAAAGAGAGGTCAGTGTCAGTTAATGACCTAGAAATGAAATGTACTCGAAACTGTGCTGTATAGGAAAATATATTGTGTAAAATTTAACTTGCATACTGTTTCAGAACAAGCCCAGATGTAACATGAGCCAAATTCCCTCACATATCTTTTGTGCAGCAGAGAATATTCATTCTCTAGTCACAAAAGAGATATTATATCATTCTTCTTTCACTTTATTGTGTTGCTTATGTAGCCTTGTGTTAATCTCAACAAACGCATAAAATTTCTCAATTAACAACTGATTGACTCTCAGTCAGGTTTATGGAAATTGTCTAGGTTGGGAGAACCAAAGAAATTCTTCTTGCCCTTGATAATCATATAAGGGAAGTTAAATAACCTCCTGGTACAAATACATGTTGTTCTTTGTCGGTGTTTAAAAGTACTCTTTCTCAGCATTTACGACAGAAATACATTAGCTTATGATAGTACCGGTGGTAAATATGCTTATGATATAGCAGTAAAAACAATCATAATCCCAACGATAGATTAGGGAGTGGA
Source organism: Spilogale gracilis (assembly GCA_004023965.1). Taxonomy (NCBI): domain Eukaryota; kingdom Metazoa; phylum Chordata; class Mammalia; order Carnivora; family Mephitidae; genus Spilogale; species Spilogale gracilis. The sequence continues at coordinate 325,724 of PITA01000058.1, forward strand.
ATAACCCCAGGTCCCTAAAGTCTGACAACTATATAGTAAATCTTCGGGTAGATCTATCAGCACAATGATGACAGGGGCTTATATAAGACTGAGCTAATATTTCTTCTGGGCTTGCATCCAATAGGTAGGGATTGTAGGGAAACTGCCCTTGGTAATTAAATCCTAATTCAGTAATTATTTGAGTAAGAAGGGGTTAAAATTATTTGAGTAGGAAGTTGGTCTGTGCATACTGCAGTTTTTCTATTTTCAGGACCTATCATCTTGAGGAAAAGAAAAAAAGCAACAACACACAACTCTAATGCCCTTAGCAGATGGATCTGTGTTATTGCAGAACAGGGACCTGGAAAGTCTCCATATACCAAGCTATAAATATTCCTCTGACATTTATTATCCTCACTTGAGTTCAGGTGCTTAAATACTTGGACTGAAGTCATGTTTGTAGCAGAAAAAAGTTGATCTTTAAGCATACCTTGTCGCTGGCTAAATTATTAGCAACAGACAAAGATGGAGGGTAAGTACGCTGGAGCAAGGGAGTCTCCCACTTAAGAGAGGTCATGGAACCTTTAAGTCAAATTAGTTGAAGTTTAGATTTGCTTGTAGTACAAATTCCCGAACACCTTGCCACAGACAATTTGATGGATCACATCCCAGCTTTCCAAATATGTATCTACTAGTGACATTCTGTGGTCTTGAATTTGAGTCCCAGCACTGCCAGCTGCATAGGACTGTAAATTCAAGCTATGAATCTCAGGTCACGTTGCCTTAAGGGAAGTGCAGGATTATGTAAACTAGCAGATAATAACCGTTATAAAATCCTTCTTATAAAATAAAATCAAGCTAAAGGTGTCAGCATAGATTAACAGTCCTTCTTTATTTGAGGGCACAGATTCATCAAGTGTGTTATTTTGTGGTTCAGGCTAAGATTTAGTAGTATTGTTCTTAATTAGGGTCTACTCAATTCCCTTCGGGATGATTACTTGGAGCCTGGGATAGGTTTCATTCTGAAAGGAAAAGAATCCATGCATGACTTTGCCTGGGATATTGTATAATAAAGTCTTGCAGATATATCCATCTCAAAGCTGCTCCTAACCCTTGCTCAGGAGGACCCAGAACAGTGTGATGCTGAAGAAGACCCATAGGCCTCCTCTTTCATCCTGTCCTTACCCTGCCTGTATGACCCCTTTGTGGCTGTCAAAAAAGGCTGATCCGGTGTGATGCTATACCAGGACATTTATAGTGTCTGGAACTGGCAGCACATTTTAAAGGGACATTGATTGTCAAATTACATTATCTAGAGAAGACTGAAGGACCTAGAAGTTATGGAATATAAATCTAGTCAAGGAAGTTGTGTTTCTCTTTTCCCATGTAAACATCAACAAGACATCATAGTGCTAAGTGCATAATCTTAAGAGCCAGATTTTCTACTTTTAAATCTTGGATCTTCTTGTTAGTGGCTGTGCAAACTTCAGGAGGTTATTTAAGTTGCTTTACTTTTGTCATTTGTGAAAGGGAAAAATAATAATGCCTACTTTATAATGTTGCTATGAGGATTAAAGGATTTAATAATAAAAAAGTGCTTAGAACAGTACTTGAAACTAGTAAGTAACAGTATTTGAAACTGTATTTGAAACAGTGTCTAACAAATGAAAGGATATAAAAGCTGTGAGTTTTGCATGTATAAATGCAAACTTTTTTGGGGGGGAAGGTTTATAGCTATTTCTTTTATTTCAAAAGAATAGTATGACCATGGCCTTCAAAAAGATTAACCATTGAGAATAAAACAAAAATCAATGGATGAAAATTTAAAGGAGGTTTACTTCAGTTTGAGGAAAGTAATTATTCTTAAACTTTGTCAAAACCCAGTGGGTGATCTTGAGAGCATCAGAAGTTCTATCCCAGGAACTTTTTTCTGATGCTAAATGACCACAGTTTGGGGGTCGAAGGGGAAACCAAATGGACATTCAATATCAGAGATCTTAGAGGTGAGATGGGTTTCAGTGTCCCTTCCCCACACCCCTCTCTTCCTCTTTCTGCATCATTCTTTTCTCATAGTTGAAGAATATGTGAGTCTCTTAGGTCGTGGCAGTTCTGAAGTCACAGGGTTACATAGTCCCCCCACCAGTTGCTCAGTAACGGTGGCAGTCATATCACCCCATGCTGAAACTGTTCTCATGGTACTCGAATTCTTTTCAAAGAACCTAAGTGCAGTTATAAGGTGACATCATCCTACGCTTCAAACGCTGTTCTACACTCTGAGTTTTCATTAGCTTGTAATTTACGTGTTATATTCTCTGTGAAGTCTTCTCTAAGTTCTCTAAAAACAGTTAACTACACTGTTACGAATTCCTATGTTACTTTATTGAAACCACTGCTGTATCACTCATGAGACTTGCTAATATCTCCCATATTATAATATAATCACAGGAAACACTGAGATTATCCATTATATTCCTGTGGTAGATACTGCTAATTACCTACCAAGTTCTCACTCTTCCTTACTGAAATTATTTTTTCTGGACTGTCTTGCACTTGAATGTGACCATATGACTAATGAGAGGTAAAAGAAGGCTATGCAGCTGGCTTCTGGCTAAAGCACTATGGATGCGAGTTAACCATGTTTCTATACCTGGTCATAAAACCCCACGCATCCCCAAGAATCCTTGTCCTTTGATAGCAATCTGGAACTTCTTTGACTGTTTTTGGACTTCTTGTAAAATAAACTCTTACTTGAATTTTTTTTTTATCATTTACAGCTAAAAAAATACCTTAGTGTTGCTATCTTCAATATTCACGAAATAGTGAGCAACAAGGTTCTAAGAAGGTGTATGGTGATATTATTTCTGAGTTTAAAAAGTAAATTTTTAATTGAGAAAGCACCTTTTAAGTTATCTAAAATAATTCTAGCAAAGAATTTTCACATGTTTATAGGGGGAATCATTCCAAAAATGTTATTTGTTGTTTGTTGTTGATATCGTGGTCTTTGGAAGAGGTAGCTATGATTATTTTTAATGTTACATATCTAAGTTTATTTTAAGATAACTGTATAATGCTACTCCATGCCTATCATTATCTGTTTTCCTAGTTGTCAGTTCAGAGATGTACTCATTTGCTCATGCTTTATTTCAGTGATCATTTACAGAACATGAGCTAGAGGGCAGGCATTGCCTTGGAGATTGGGGCTAAAGAAGAAAACATTTCTATCTTCAGAGGCTTAGAGTTGAAGACCAGGGAGAGGGCATGATGCATAACCACTCCCAATAAGGTGTATATGTTGATGTACAGCAGACAGGATAGCCCGAAAACTTGGCACTATGCTGTATTCAGGAAGGAGACTGAGAGACAGATAAGTTTTGATGATTCTCTGATTTCTGTCTTGGAAAATATTGGTTAGTTTTAGTCTGCAAAATGAGGAGAATGAAGAGTTAGATGATGAGTCAGGCCTGTGAGCACTGCCCAGGGCATCAATCTGTAAAAGACCCTAATATACCATCATCATGAATCACAGGTATGGTGCCAGTTAAAGACTCGGGTTTCCACATTCAATCACTTAAATTGGTCTTTTCTTGGTGAATTGATCCCAGTCTTGGTAAACTACACATCATATGGAAGAGAAACACAACTCTTCACTGATCTCATCCTCTTTCCCCTTGAGGAATGTTGGGAAGTATGCGTTCAAGAGGGTAGTCTCAGGTTTTGTCCCCAAGCCTGAGAGCAGCCATATGAGTCACCCAAGGCCAGCATTTACTGTCAGCCACTATTCTGATACTAACTAAAGCATGGCAAGTGCTGTTTACCTGGGCCATGTGTTTTATTATATTTATTTGTTTTACTAGCTAAAATGTAAACGTCTTAATATGTCTATCAAGTGGTTGATTGGCTGACAAGAACTTAAAAAAAGGTGGCAAAAACTTACCAACATTTTAGAAAGTATTTTTTAAAATTTATTTTTCTTAAGAATCTCTATAGCCAGTGTAGGACTTGAACTCATTACTCTGAGATCAAGAATCGTGTACTCCACTGACTGAGCCAGCCAGGTACCCCAAGATTTTTTTTTTTTAATTTTAGAGGATGTGCTCAGCTTTGACGAGTAGAAGTAAACTAGTGAATATATTTTTATTTCTCCTATTCTGTTAGAAATTTTCTTGAATTTAAAGTGAAAAATAGAATATCACACAGTCTCTGGCTATGTCAGAAAATTACATTCAAGAATTTCTTACTGAGCATTGATTGATTGGAAGTGTTCTTTTTTGTAGAACTCACACTATAGCACACACACCAAAATAATATTTGACTAATTGCTGACATTCCTGTAATCTTGCTAGGTGGCCTGTTACACTTAATTTAGCAATATGAAACCAAATTATATTGCAGGGAATATATACAAAAATGAACAGTGAGTTTATTTGTCTTTGGGATTCTAATTATAACTGATTCTGTGTTTCATATAATATAGGAAAAGTGCTAAGGAATTTTACTTGTAAATATGGCTTGTGGTTTTAGGAGCCTTTAGCATAGCTCATTAAGATGAATTTACCTACAATCTTGTACAGACTCTAGATGGATAGAACATTCATTGGTATGTTAACAAAGTTTATTTCTATAGTAATTTTTGTTTACTTTAAGACTCTATCACAAATGTGAAGAGCGAGTCTGACCTATTGGATCCAGAAACACCCGTGTCAAATAACATCTGACTTACTTGACCTTATCTATGTAAACTGTTACTTCTCAAAAAGTGATGATAAAATATTTTGCAGACCTATAAATCAGAACAATAAAAACTTTAAGTATATTTTAAAAAGACTTTAACCTTATCTACGGAAGTGAAACTTCATCCTTAGTAACAGTCATTTATTTTATTTTATTTTTTAAAAGGTTTTACTTATTTATTTGACAGAGAGAAACATAGCTAGAGAGGGAATACAAGCAGGGGGAGTCAGAGAGGGAGAAGTAGGCTTCCTGCAGAGCAGGGAGCCCAGTGCGGGGCTCAATCCTGGGATTCTGGGATCATGACCTGAGCCGAAGGCAGATGCTTAATGATTGAGCCACCCAGGTGCCCCAACAGTCATTTATTTTAGAGTGATGGAGAGCTATAAAGTAAAAGACAATTTAAAAAATTTCAAAATGTTATGTCAAAGGATATATATAGGGTTAATCTCTATATAATGAAGTATGCGTGTTTATTAAATAGATTTCTCACACCATATCTAATGAAATACTGAAAAATAATGAAAAAATTTAATTTTAAGGAGTCTCTGAATATTGGCTTGCCTAGTGTTAGTTCATCTGAGAAGAACCAATTTTTAGAGAGAGGTGATGAGTCAAGTTTTGGATGTACTGAGTTAGAGCTAGTTAAGGGACATAAAAATGAAGATATCGGGAATTGATATATAACAGTAGTACAGCCTGATGGTTGACAACCTGGACTCTGGAGTTCAACATGGGCTTAATTCATTCCTGCCTTAGCCAATTACTAATTCTGTGACCTAGGGCAAGTTATATAACCTGTCAGTGCCTCAGTTTTCCTCTTCTGTGCTTACCTTTTAGGGTTGTTGTGGGATTAAATGAATTTGTATTTTAAAGTTTAGTGCCTAGAGCATGGAAGGCACCATTATAGTATTTGTTGGTTTTTTGATAAATATTTTATTTATTTATTTGACAGAGAGAGATCACAAGCAGGCAGAGAGGCAGGCAGAGAGAGAGGAGGGAGAAGGCTCCCTGCCTAGCAGAGAGCCCAACGCGGGCCTCGATCCCAGGACCCTGAGACCATGACCTGAGCTGAAGGCAGAGGCTTTAACCCACTGAGCCACCCAGGTGCGCTATAGTATTTGTTAAGTAGATGTGTGGCATTTAGAAGTTGGAAATAATGTTTGGGCTGGAGGCAGGAATTTGAAAGCCAACAGCATGTAGTGTTAGCTGAAGCTTTGAGATAATGAAGCCTAACACTGACTAGAAGTATCATGTCATGTGACAGAAGTGGGTCAGGGACAGAACCTTTAGGAACATTAACATCTAAGGAGTAGCTACAACTTGTAGATGTAATAAGGAAATGAAGAAGGAAAAGCGATAGGAAGCTAAGGAAGGTTATGTCAGAAGTCATGAAAGTCAAGAATGGAAATGGGACTAGCCAACAACATCAAAGGTCACACAAAGACACCGAAAAATATTTACTGGATTTAAAAATGTATCCTTTTTCTTTTCTTTTTTTCTTAAATGAGAGGGACTTGAGACCACATATGGTCTATGGGGATGGGGTGGCAGAAACAAAGAGAATGTAATTGATGGAGTAAAGTCCTGAAAGACACTGGAAGGGATCAAAGATTACTTTGTATATGGATTATTTTGAAGAGGAGAAAGAACCTTCCAGCTTCTTTGAAGCTGGAAGAAAAAGGGAGAGTGGATACCAATATATTTGAAAATGGGAAACTGAGGAAGTTCCAATATCATTGATAACCAGTTTCCTCTTTGTTAGCAAAGACAATACCATCCAGTATGAGATATAGGGCTGTGGTCAGTAGCTTACCATGGGATGCTGAACGAGGGTATGTATATGTACATGCTGTTGTTGTTGAGGTAAACACACTTAGAAGCTAGGTTGTTAGAAGGACCACCCACATATACAGGGAACTTGGCTATGATGATTCCAGAAGTTGTAGTGAAGTGACACAGACAGATGATAGCATTGAGAAATGGTAGAGGGTAGCATAATCAGATAACATGAGCTTGAAAGGAGGAAGGGTTTTGTGGAGGTGGAAACATCAGGTCTTTGGGGATGTGCTAGCTATTCTGTTTTCCTTTCCACCATAAAACCAGCCTTCCTACATGGAACCAGTTTTGGGCCTTGGAAGGCTGACACCTAAGCATTGTCACCTAGGCACCCTTCTGACTGGCTTTTGATGGGTTTGGCCAGAGAGGGACATGAGCAGGAGATTGAGGGCAAGAGGAGGTTGCCCTATTTCTTCTCAACACGACTTGTAGTAGCAGCTGAATCCTTGGGAGACTACAGCTTCAGAGAATAGCCCTTTTCCCACATATCATACTCTCTAGGTTCTGTAAGAAATTTCCTTTCTCTTGCCTCTTTGGTCCTAGGGGTGGCAATACCTTCCCTTTTTTGCTAATCTCTGCATGTCTTAATGTTTATTCACCCCACTAACGTGCCTACTTTTCTGTAGCTCATACAAGTGTATTCTCTTGCCTCAGTGATACAAGAGGCAGTATGGAATTGTGAGAAAGCATTACTTAGGAGTGTGGTATGGGAGAGCCAGCATCTTCCACTCCTGGGGTCGACATGGGGAGTGAAGTCAATGTGCTAAAAAGTCGAAGCCTTCATGTTAAGTTGGACATCATTTGTTAAGGAGTAACAAGATCAGAGTTTTAGAATCTTGTCTAAATTTTAGGATGAGAGAGGCAGAAATAAGTTAGAAGTGTTGGCTCTAAAAGTTGAAAGCTGAGGAATAGCAAATAGTGCTGCATGGGTTAAAATAAAAATGAAGAGTTAATGACATAACTGAGAAGCATAAAGGAATAATAACTATCAAGTGATTTGAAGAGAATTAACAACAGGTGGTCTTAATCTGCTATGGGGTGGGAACTGGAAATTGCCTATTTTGTTTATCATAAGCAAATTATTTTGGCCAGAAACCAGAGTTAATTTTCTCCTTTCTTTGCTCATGTTTCCCAGTCAGTGGGTTATTGTGAAAAGCTGTTCCAGTGTTTGCAGCCCTCTTAAACTCAAGAATGACAGCAGAGCCAGGCTTTTGGTACTCAATGACAGCATACAGAAAAATAACAGAATGGCCTTCTTTACTATAAAACACTTGTGAGAGATCAGTAAGTTAGAGAGTGTAGAAAAAGAGAGAAAGGAATCGGGAGTTACTAGTTTATTTGCTTTCTTTTTCTTTCTCTTATAAAAGCCTTAGGCAAAATTTTATTTTAATTTTTTAAAAAAATTGCTGTATGCTAATAAATATGGAAATGCTCTCAAACTCCCTGTTTCCAATACCCAGAATGAATGAATGTTAATATTTTGACATTTAAAAAAATTTTAATGTATTTGACAGAGAGAAACACAGCAAGAGAGAGGGAACACAAGCAAGGAGAGTGAGAGAGGGAGAAGTAGGCTTCCTGCAGAGCAGGGAGCCCCATACCGGGCTCGATCCAGGGACTCCAGGATTGTGACCTGAGCTGAAGGCAGATGCTTAATGACTGAGCTACCCAGGTGCCCCAATATTTTGACATTGTTGATTACGTATACAGTTGACCCTTGAACAATATGGGTTTGAACTGTGCAGGCCCACTTACATGCAGCTTTTTTGAATAAATACAGGATAGTACTATAAATGTATTTACTCTTCCTTAGGATTTCCTTAATAACATTTTCATTTCTCTAGCTTACCTCATTGTAAGAATATAATACATGTAACATTTAAAAATGTATTAATTGTTTATAATATCTGTAAGGCTCAACAGTAGGCTCAGGCTAAGCTCAACAGTAGGGTATTATTAGTTAAGTTTTTGGGGAGCCAAAATTTATACACAGATTTTCAACTGCATGGTGGTTGTTGTCCCTAACTGCCATGTTGTTCAAGGGTCAACCATATTTTATATGCTAAATATATAAAATATTACTTATAAAGTTTAAGACAGCTTTTTTATCTCATTTCTTTTTTATTTCTTTAATTTTTTCAGTGTTCCAAGATCATTTCTTCTTTTTCCCTAAGTTCCCTCATTCCTTCTTTTTTTCCAGATTTCCTCATTCCATCTTTCTCCCCCAATACTCATTAATAGGTATCATTCCAGTTTGTATTTTTATTTTTTTATATTTTATATTTTTACTATGTATTTAGCTAATATCCAAAAAATATTTAGCACTGTGTTATGTTTTTACATTTTACATAAATACTTTCATATTTATGTAAGTATATATCTTGTTGCATCTTGGTTTTATTCTTAAAGACTTACTTATTTGAGAAAGAGAGAGTAAGCATGAGTGGGAGGAGGGGCAGAGGGAGAGAGAGAATCTTAAGCTGACTCCCTGCTGAGTATGGAGCCTGACTTGGGTCAATCCCATCACCCTGAGATCATGACCCTGAGATCAGGACTTGAGCTGAAATCAAGAGTCAGATGCTTAACTGACTGTGCCATCTAGGTACCCTGCATCTTGTTTTTTTAAACTTAGTCTTCCTTATGTTTTTATGGAATCTGTCCACACTAATACATATAGTTCAATTCATTGAATTTAATTGCTGTGTAGCAACTTTTCTTAAGTAGGGTTCTTCAACATAAACCCAGGACAATAGTTTGAATGACTCTTTCCTCAATTCTCACAAGGATGGTACCTCACTAGTATTATTCTAAATGTATACGAAGATGTTAATTCGTTACATATAATGAAAGCATTAGGCCACTAGGGCTTAAGTGTATCCTTGACCTGCACTTGAGAAAAGCCTGCTCTGTTGTATCACTGCACTACATTTTATTGATCTATTCTCTGTACTGACTACATGTAAATGTTTCCAAAATGTTATGTGAACAAATAAACTTCCTTTTATGTATATTCTAGTACATGTGCAAGAGTTTATCTAGGACATAAATCTAGAGGTAAAATTACTGAATTGTGGAATTGGGACATTTTTAACTTTACTAGAGAGTGCAGAAATGCTCTTCAAAATAGTTGTGCCAAGTTTTACTATTCAGCAGTGTGGAAAGCTTGCATCTCCCACATTCTTAATACTTGATGTTGCCAGACTTCAGTTTTGACAATTTTATGGATATGAAATAGCATCATATATATATATATATAGTTGTTGTTGTTTATGTATAAAGGTAAGCATTTTTGTATGTGTTTGTTGACTGTCCAGGTTTGCTCTTCTATGAACTTCCTGTTTGTATGCTTTGCTCATTTTCTCATTGGCTTATTTATATATGTAAATTTTTAAAAAGATATTTATTTATTTACTAGAGAGAGACAGAGAGAGAGAGAAAGAGAAAGAACACGCAAGCTGTGGGAGGAGCAGAGGAAGAGGGAGATAAAGAGAATCCCAAACAGATTCTTTGCTGAGAGCAGAGCCAGATGTGTTGCTTGACCTCATGACCCTTAGAGCATGATCTGAGCCAAAATCAAGAGTCAGACACTTAACTTGAACTGAGCCACCCAGGGTCCCCATATATGTAAATTTTTTGATAGGACTTTCATGTATTATTAAAACCAATGCTTTGACTCTTATGTAAGTTTCAAATATTACTTTTTGGATCTGATATTTTTACTATATGTTTTCCCTTGAATTCAAAAGATTTACATTCTTAGGTAATCAAGGCTATCGATCTTTTGTTTTTATAAGACGTACTTTTGTGTTATGTCTAAAAAATCCTTTGCTTCCATGGATTCATAAAGGTATTCTTCACTAGTTATTCCTAAAAGTTTTTTTTTCAATAATATTTAGGTCTTCAAAGCATAAAACATTTATTTTTGTACATAGTACAAAAGGAATATGTATATGAGGAAATGAGGAAAAGACTTATTTTTTCCATAAGAAAACCAATTTTCTGAACATTTATGAACTAAATTCCATCCTTTCACAACTGATTTTTAATGCTACTAATATCATATTTTGGCCAAATATGATAAGGGCTTCCTTCCTTTTTCCCTATCATTCCATTGATCTCTTTGTGTATGCAGACAGTAATAACCAAATCATCTGGTCATTGCTTTCTAATGTCTTGATACCTGGTAAGCCAAAATGCCAGTTTTCTTTTTTCGAATTGTCTTGACATATATTTTTTGTTCAGTAAACAAAACAAAATTTCTGTTCTCACATATCTTAAATTCTAGTGGGGTGTTAAAGACAGGAAAAACAAAACAAAATGAGACAAAGACAATATGTTAAGTGCTGTTAAGTATTATGAAGGCAAATAAACAGTGTAAGAAGATAAAACACGACAGAGTTATGGGAGTTTTGTTGCAGTTAGACCTTTAGCTCCCATAACCGATTTCAGAATTGGTATTTCTATTTAAAAAATTATGTTGTTATTTTAATTGGAATTTCATTGACATAGATTAATTGGTGGGGGCTTGCTATCTTGATACTGTTGAATCTTATCATTAATAGACATTGTAGGATCACTTCTATTTTTGAAAAACATGGAACAGTAGGAACAATATTTATATGCCTACCTAAAATGGTTAAAAACCTGAAAAAAATGTGAAATAATGGTTGTCAAGATATCCGACAGCAGGCAATGAAGGGACATTTATTCATGAAAGACAGGAGATAAGTGAAGTCCCTTATGAATGCTTCCAGTTTATTATCTTAAGACATTTTTCAGACCACAGTGCAGAAGGGCAAGCCCAAAGGACTCTTAAGTTGAGGTACCAGAGTTAAGGATTCTGGGAGATAAGGACAGTTAAAGCTTTTGGAGTAGAGTACTGGAGAGGAGAGAACTGCATGTAGAGAGAGGACTTCTGAGATCTGCAAAGGGTACCACTTGAGTATTTGGGAAGATGCTGAACACTGCATATATATGACAAGACTCCTTGAGGCTGGAGAGAAAAATCACTTTGAATGGATTAGAGAGATCAGTAGCCGCACTTGCAAAGGGCCAATGATGGTATCTGCCTCCACTAGACAAAGTAGAAAATCTTATTCACAGGACCACTGGGGAGAATATCCAAATGGGTTTTGCGTCAGTATGGGGCGTAATGAGTCCCAGACAAAATAGTATTTTTTGCTACCCAAAAGATTGTAAGTGTGAAACTATTGGGTTTTTCCCAAGTAACTTAACTGTGCTTTAGAACAAAGCTCCTGTTTTATATTCATAGTAAAAAAAAAAAAGTCGTTTGTGTTGTAGTAAATGGCAGGTTTTCCCTCTTTTTTTTTTTTTAAGATTTTATTTATTTATTTGACAGAGAGAAATACAGCCAGAGAGGGAACACAAGCAGGGGGAGTGAGAGAGGGAGAAGCAGGCCCTCCGCAGAGCAGGGAGCCCGTTTTTGGCCTCGATCCCGGGTCTCTGGGATCATGACCTGAGCTGAAGGCAGTTGCTTAACCAACTGAGCCACCCAGGTGCCCCGGTTTTCCCTCTTTTTTATGGCTGAATAATATTCCGTGTGTGTGTGTGTGTGTGTGTGTGTGTGTGTGTGTGTGTGTGTGTGTTTTATCCTTTCACCCAATAGCAGATACTTAGGTTGTTTCCATCTTTTGACCATTGTGAATAATGCTGCAGTGAACACCAAAGTGCAGATATCTCTTTGAGTTAATAATTTTATTTCCTTCAGATATATACCCAGAAGCAGAAATGCTAGGTTGTGTGGTAATTCTATTTTTAATTTATTTTTTATTTTCATTTAATTTTTTATTATGTTCAATTAGCCAACATATAGTATGTCATTGGTTTTTGATTTAGTGTTCAAAGATTCACCAGTTGCATGTAATACCCAGTGCTCATCACCACATGTGCCCTCCTTAATACCCATCACCTGGTCACTCTATCCCTCCTTATGGGTTTCTGTAGTGACTGTACCAGTTTACATTCTCCCCCAAAGTGTGCAAGTGTCCTCTTTTTCCCCATATCCTTACCAGTATTTATATCTTGTCTTTTTGATGATAGTAATTCTAGCAGGTGTGAGGTCATCCTTCATTATGGTTTGGGTTTGTATTTTCCTGATGATTAGTGATATTGAATATCTTTTATGTACCCATTGGCCATTTGTATGTCTTCTTTGGAAAAAGTGTCTGTTCAAGTCCTTTGCCCATTTTTAAATGGATTATTTTTTCTTTTCAATTATATTAGTTCCATATATATATATATATTCCATATATATCCATATATATGTATATACATATATATATATATATGTACTATTAACCCTTTATTAGTTAGATGGTTTGTAAATATTTTCTCCCATTCTGTAGGCTGCCTTTTCATTTTGTTGATGTTTCTTTCTGTACAGAAGTATTTTATTATGATGTGGTCCCATTTACTAATTTTTGCTTTAGTTGCTTGCACTTTGAATATTATAACCCCCAAATCAATGCCAAGACCAAAGGTTGATGTCAAGGAGCTTTTCTCCTATGTTTTCTTCCAGGAATTTCACAGTTTCAGGTTTACATTTAAGTCTTTAATCCATTTCAAGTTAATTTTTCTGAGTGGTATAAAGAGGGTTTCGTTCTTTGTCATGTGCTTATCTAGTTTTTTGGTACTATTGAAGAGACCGTCTAGTTTTCATTGAGTATTTTTGGATCCTTTGTCAAATATTAGTTGACCATAGACGCATAGGTTTATTTCTGAGCTCTCTATTCTGTTCCATCGATCTATGTGTCTATTTTAATGCCAGCACTATGCTGTTTTAATTAGTATAGGTTTTTAATGCAATTTGAAATTAGGAACTATGATGCCTCCGAATTTGTTCTCAGGATTGCTTTGGCTATTTGGGGTCTTTTGTGGTTCCATATCAACTTTAGGACTTTAAAAAAATTTTATTTATTTATTTGACAGAGAGAAACACAGCTAGAGAGGGAACACAAACAGGGGGAGCGAGAGAGGGAGAAGCAGGCTTCCTGCCGAGCAGGGAACCCAATGCAGGACTCGATCCCAGGACTCTGGGATCATGAGCTGAGATGAAGGCAGTTGCTTAACCAACTGAGCCACCCAGGCGCCCCTGATTTTTTTTTTTTTTAATATGTGAAAAATGCCACTGAAATTTAGATGGGAATTGCATTGAATCTATAGATGGCCTGAGGTGGTGTAAACATTTTACCAATATTAATTCTTTTGATCCAAAGAAATGGGATATCTTTCCATTTATTTGTGCCTTCTTTGATTACTTTCATCAGTGTCTTACAGTTTTTGGTGTAGAAATATTTCACCTCCTTGATTAAATTTATTCCCAAGTATTTTATTGCTTTTGATGCTACTATAATGGGATTATTTTCTTAATTACTTCTATAGAATGATCGTTTTTTTATAGAAATGCAATTTATTTTGACTGTTGGTTGTGTATCCTGCAACTTTTGAATTTATTAGTTGTAATAGTTTTTTGGTGGAGTCTTCGGGATTTTCTACATGTAAGATTATATCTACTGCAAATAGAGACAGTTTTGCTTCTTCTTTTTTGATTGGAATGCCTTTTATTTTTTTTCTTGCCTAATTGCTCTGTACTTACATAGTACTTACGGTACTACGACGAATAAAAGTGATGAGAGTGAGGTGCCTTGTTAGCGCAGTAGATAGCGTATCAGTCTCATAAAAGTGCTGAGAGTGGCCACTTTATTCTGTTCATGATCTTGGAGGTAAGGTTTCTATCCTTATGCACTGGGGTGTGGTGTTAGCTGTGGCTTTGTCATATGTGGCCTTTATTATGCTGAGCCACATTCCTATCTATACTAGTTCGTTGAGGGTTTTATCATGAGAGGATGTTAAATTTTGATAATGCTTTTGCTGCATTTACTGAGATGATTATATTATTTTTGTTTTTCATTCTATTTCTCTGGTGTATGACACTGGTTCATGCGCATATGTTGAACCATCCTTGCATCTCAGGGATAATCCTACTTGATCCTTGTATATAATTTTTAAATTGTGCTGTTGAATTTGGTTTGTTAGTATTTCATAGAGTATTTTTTGCGTCTGTGTTTATCAGGTTACTGACCTGCAATATTCTTTTCCTGTAGTGTTCTTATTTGTCTTTAGTATCAGAGTGATGCTAGCCTCATAAAATGAGTTTGGGAGCAGTCCCTCCTCTTCAGTTTTTTTGAAGACTTTGAGAAGAATTGACATCAAATATTTAAAACATGGTAGAATTCACCAGTGAAATGAGGTACCGGCCTTTTTTTGTTGTTGGGGAGTTTTTGATCACCATTTGAATACCAATCCTTATTTATTATTGAGCTGTTCAGATTTTCTATTTCTGGAGTTGGGCTAGTTTTCTGCAGAAGATGACCAGCCATTGGCAAATCTTGTTCATGCTGCCATCAAGTGTGCAATGTTCTGTGTACCTCATCCACAGAACATTGGGGATGCCCGTGGGCCATTTGGGGTGTCTTTGGTGAGGCCTTTTCAGTGGCTTATGGGTAGGCTTCCTGATGGAGTCCACAGTGAAGTTAGTTGGATTCCTTCTAAGAGTTCTGTGTGCTCTTCTCATAGCCACTCCCTGCCGTCTAGTCGTGCAGCACACCTCAGTATTCTGAGGAATAGAGGGAAAGGAAGTGAATCTCTTTGACAGTGACTTACATAGCTGAGGATGCTGCGTACTCACTCACATGTTCTCACTTTCCTTCATGAGAGAAGTCATGCCTGGTGGGGGGTCTCTCATGACACTGAGGTGTGCTGCCTTGGGGAAGGTGTAATGCGGGTAAAGTGAAACTGTTCCTCTTATTCTTTTCGGCATACCCAGTGCCAGATTTTTTTGCTCTAGTTTGTGTTGCAACTTCTCCACTGAACTCCTGAACTTCTATAACTGAACTTCTGTCCTCTGTGGGCAACTGTGTTCTTAGTGGGGAAGATGGGAGAAAACTTTTATTCTGTCATGATGATGATGTCACTCCACAATATTCACTTTAGAATAAGGATATAGATAGGCTGAAAATGAAAGGATGAAAAAAGATAATCCATGTAAATGGTAATCAAAAGAGATCGGGGTGGCCATACTAATATCAAACAAAATAGACTTTAAGTCAAACACTGAAATACATTGTATTATGCTGAAAGTATCAGTTCATTAGGAAGATATAAAAATTACAAATATATATTCACTTAACAGTAGAGCATCCAAATATATGAAGCAAACCGACAGAATTGAAGAAAGAAATAGTTAACACAATGGTAGTTAGGAGATTTTAAAGCTCACTTTAAATGACATATATATTAATCAGACAAAGATAAATAAGTAGAGGATTTGAACAACAGTATAGACCAATTGGACCCAACAATCATATACAGAACACTCTACTCAACAATAGTAGAAAACACATTCTTCTTGAGTGCCATGAAAAATTCTTGAGGATAGATCACATTTTAGGGTACGAAACAAGTCTTAATAAATTTAGGAAGATTGAAATCATGCCAAATATCTATTTCAAGTAACCACAGTGGAATGAAATTAGAAATCAATTGCAAAAGGAAAACTAGAAAATTCATGAATATGTAGACACTAAACAACACACTTTTAAACAACCAAATAAGTAAAAAAATAAACCACAAAGGAAAGTAGAAAATATCTTGAAACTTATAATGAAAATAAAGCATACCAAAACTTAAGAGAAGCACTAATAGCATTTTTAAAAAAGATTTTATTTATTTATTTGACACAGAGAAACACAGCTAGAGAAGGAACACAGCAGGGGGAGTGAGAGAGGGAGAAGCAGGCTTCTCGCCGAGCAGAGAGCCTAATGTAGGGCTCTATCCCAGGTCTCTGAGATCATGACCTGAGCCAAAGGCAGTCACTTAACCGACTGAGCCACCCAGGCACCCCTCTAATAGCATTGTTAAAAAGGAAGTTTATCGTGATAAATGCCTATGTTATAAAAGAAGAAAGATCGCAAACAACATAACTTTATACCTCAGTTAGAAAAAGAATAAACAAAACAAAATTAGCTTAAGTAAGTAAAAAAAATTAGAGCAAAATAAATGAAATAGAAAATAAAAAGTTTAGGGGTGCCTGGGTGGCTCAGTCATTAAGCGTCTGCCTTCAGCTCAGGTTATGATCCTGGAGTCCTGGGATAAAGCCTGGCATTGGGCTCCCTGCTCTACAGGAAGCCTACTTCTGCCTCTCTCACTCCCCCTGCTTGTGTCCCCTCTCTAGCTGTGTTTCTCTCTGTCAAATACATAAATAAAAAAAATCTTAAAAAAAAAAGAAAAGAAAAAGTTTAAAAATCAATGAAACTAAGTCAGTTTTTGAAAAGGTCAATAAAATCGATAAACCCTTAGCTAGACTAAGAAAAAAAGAAAAGTTATTTTATAAATAAAAATAAAAATGAAAGAAGAGACTACAGCTGATGCCACATGAATTAAAAAAGATCATAAGAGAATAAAGTGAAAAAATCATTCCTCAACAAACTGGACAGAGATACTGTGAGAAAAGGAAATGGCATACCAATAGCCCTGGTTAATATTGATATAGAAATACTTGAAAAAATACTGGCAAACTGAATTCAACAATATATTAAAAGGATTATACACTGGGACCCCTGGGTGGCTCAGTTGGTTAAGCATCAGACTCTTAATTTTGGCACAGGTCATGATCTCAGTTTATGAGATCAACCTCTGTGTTGGGCTTCACTTCTCCCTTCTTCCCCTCTGCCCCTCCCATCCCAGCCCCTACTTGCATGCGCTCTCTTTTTCAAAGAAAGAGTTTTACACACCATGGTTATACCTCAATGTGATTTATTCCTGCAATATAAGGATGGCTCAACATATGAGAACTAGTCATTATAATACACCATATGAATAGAAGGAAGGACAAAAACCATATGATCATTTCAGTGCAAAGAAAACATTTCATAAAATTCAGTGCCCTTTCATAATAGAGACCTTCAACAAACTAGGAACAGCGGGAAATTATTTCAGTTTGATAAAGGCCAAATATTAAAATCCCATAGCTAATGTCATACCCAGTGAAAAACTGAAAGTTTTCCTTCTAAGACCAGGTGTAAGGCAAGGATTCCCTCTCTCAACACTTCTATTCAATATAGCAGTGAAAGTCATAGAGTAGTTAGGAAATAAAAAGAAATAAAAGTCATCCAAATCATAAAAAAGGAGTAAAATTATCCATGTTCACTGATGACTGAACTAATAGATAGAAAACCCTACAGATTCCATAAAAAAGCTGTTAAAACTAATGAACAAATTTTAGTAAGGTTGCAGGATACAACACTAACACATAAAAAATCAGCTGTGTTTCTTTTATATATTAAAAATGAACAATCAAGTGGAAATTAAGAAAACAGTCTCATTTGCAATAACATAAATAATAATTAGGAATAAACTTAACCAAGGAGGCAGACTTGTACACTGAAAACCATAAAACATTGCTGAAAGAAATTAAAGAAGACAAAGAAATGGGAAAACATCATAAGTTTCTGGATTGGAAATCATCATATTATTTAAATATACGATCTAAAGTGATTTATAGATTCAATACAAATCCTATCAAAATCCTGGTGGTGGGTATTAAGGACAGCACATACTGCATAGAGCACTGAGTGTTATATGTAAATATTGAATCTTGGAACACTACATTGAAAACTAATGATGTTCTGTATTGTGACTAGCATAACACAATAAAAAAATCTTAATAACATTTTGCAGACATAGAAAAAAATTTAATATTCACACTGAATCTCAAAGGATCTTGAATAGCGGAAACAATCTTGAAAAAGAAAAATAAAGGAGGCCTCGCACCTGATTTCAAAATTTGCTACGGTAATCAAAACAGTACTGTAGTGGTATAAAGACATATAGAGACCAATGGAATAGAATAGAGAACCCAGAAATAAACCCTCATGTGTATGATCAAATGATCTTTCACAAGTGTGCCAAGGGTACGCAATGGGCAAAGGTTAGTCTCTTCAACAAATGGTGTTGGGAAACCTGTGGACCTATATGCTATAAATGGAGTTGGATTCTTGCCTTACACCATACATGAAAGTTAACTCAAGTTGGATTAAAAACCTAAATTTAGTTCTTGAAATTATAAAAATCTTAGAAGAAAACATTAGGGAAAATCTTTATGACATTAGATTTGGCATGGATTTCTTAGCAGAAAGCATAAACAATGAAAGGAGAGGGAGACAAATGGGATTATGTCAAATTTAGCAGTGCAGCAAAGGAAACAGTCAACAGAGTGAAAAGGCAACCTACTGAATTGGAAAAATATTTCCAAACTGTATACCTGATAAGGAGTTAATATCTAGAATATCTAAAGAACTCCTACAATTCAACAACAAAATATAAACAAGCAATCTGATTAAAAACTGGGCAATATTCTCTAAAAGAGATATACAGTGACCAGCAAGCAGGGGAAAAGATACTCACCATAACTAATTAGCAGAGAAAGGCAAGTCAAAGCCACAATGAAATATTTATCACCTTACCCCTATTAGGATGGCCACTATCAAAAATGAAAAAACAAAAAACAAAGCAAAAAAACCAAACAAGCAGAAAATAACAAGTATTGGTGAGGATATGAAGGAATTGGAACATGGTATACACTTCTATACTGTTGTTGTAATGTAAAATGATGCAGATGTTATCGAAAGCAATATGGAGATTCCTCAAAATATTAAAATAGGATTACCATATGGTTTAACATCCCACTTCTGGATATGTACCCAAAAGAATTAAAAACTGGATCTTGAGATATTGTGGCCCCATGTTCATTGCCGTAGTGAAGATGTAGTAGCAACCTGAATGTCTATTGATGGATGAATGGATAAAGAAACTGTGATAGGGCACCGGGTGGCTCAGTGGGTTCAGCCTCTGCCTTCGGCTCAGGTCATGATCTCAGGGTCCTGGGATCAAGGCCCTCATGGGGCTCTCTGCTTGGCAGGGAGTCTGCTTTTCCTCCTCTCTCTGCCTGCCTCTCTGCCTACTTGTGATCTCTCTGTCTGTCAAATAAATAAATAAAATCTCTAAAAAAAGGAAACTGATATATTTGTATATAAAATATGTATGTAATATATTCATACATAAAATATTTGTTAGCTTTAAAACAGAAGGAAATCACATCATATGCTACCATGTGGATAAACCTTGAGGACATTATACTAACTAAATGAAATATGCCAGTCACAAAAAGAGAAATCACTGTATGATTCCACTTATACGAGGTAAAGTAGTCAAGCTCTTAGGAACAGAAAATAGAATGATGGATGACAGGGGCTGGGAGTACAGAGAATAGGGGAGTTTTTGTTTAATGGGTATAGGGTTTCAGTTTTATAAGATGAAAAGTTCTAGAGACCTTTTTTACAACATGGTGTGTAAAGTTAATACCGTTGTATACAAAAAATGGTTAATATGGTCAATTTTAATGTTATGTGTTTTTACTACAATTGAAAAATAAAAGGGACATGGGGAAAATTGGTGGTTGGTATGTTCATAATTGGTGTTGAGGTTGTGTTGATTATTTCAAGGATGCAGTTATATGTCAAATATTAACATTTTATGGTTTAAATATGTGCAGTTCATTTGTATCTTAACTGTATCTCAATAAAGGTATGTTACAGGAAACATGTTATATCTCTGTTTTCTTAGGTCTTCTTTATTATTTCTCTGGATGGTCTGATATCTAGTTTTTGGCCATTTTAACATTCCTAACATTTGCAGCTATTGGTGTTTCTTCTAACAGGTAAATATAAGATGTCTAACTCTGAATATCAAATGGCACTTATTTCTTCAGTTCAGGGATAGTTATGTCTTCTAACGTGAAGCAAGTTTGAGTAGGCTTAGGGATATGGGGACTAGTACTTAGCATTTTTTCTAATATACATGCTCAATTATCACTATTCTCAACTTCACTTCTTCGTAAGTTTATTTTTAAATTTTAACTTATTTTTATTTTTTATGTTTTAAGTTTTTATTTAAATTCTAGTTAATTAACATATTAGTTTTGGGAGTAGGATTTAGTGATTCATTGCTTACATATAATACCCAGTGCTCATCACAGATGCCCTCCTTGGGGTGCCTGGGTGACTCAGTTGGTTAAATGTCTGCCTTTGGCTTGGTAATGATCCCAGGGTCCTGGTATCGAGCCCTGCATCAGACTCCCTGCTCAGTTGGAAGCTTGCTTTTCCCTCTCCCACTGCCGGTCCCTCTTTCTCTCAAATAAATAAATTTGAATAAAATCTTAAAAAAAAATAATACTCCGTTCTCATCACAGTGCCCTCCTTAATACCCATTACCAATTTATCATATTCCCCACTCACCACACCTCCAGCAACCCTTAGTTGCTTCTCTACAGTTAATAGTCTTTTATGATTTGCCTCCCTTTTTTTCTTCCTTGCCCTGTCCTATATTCATCTGTTTTGTTTCTTAAATTCCACAGATGAATGAAATCATATTGTATTTGTCTTTCTCTGACTTCATTTAGCCTAATATACTCTAGCTCTATCCATCATTGCAAATGGCAAGATTTCATACTTTTTCACGGCTGAGTAATATTCCACTGTGTATGTATATGTAATATACACACACACACACACACACTACATCTTCTATATCCATTCATCAGGTGATGGACATTTACTCTTTCCACAGTTTAGGTGCTGCTGCTATGTGCATGTGCATGTGCCCCTTCAAATCAGTATTTTTGTATCCTCTGGGGGAATACTTACTAGTGCAATTGCTGGGCCACAGGGTAGCTCTGTTTTTAACTTTCTGAGGAAACTCCATGCTGTTTTCCAGAGTGGCTGCAAGAGTTTGCATTCCCACCGTCAGTGCAAGAGTGTTCCCCTTTCTCTGCATCCTTGCCAATGTGTTGTTTCCTGTGTTGTTAATTTTAGCCATTCTGATAGGTGTGAGGTAGTATCTCATTGTAATTTTGATTTCTATTTCCCTGATGATGAGTGATGCTGAGCATCTTTTTACGTGCCAACTGTATGTCTTCTTTGGAAAAAATGTCTATTCATGTCTTCTGCCCATTTCTTAAATGGATTATTTGGGTTTTGGGTGTTTAATTTGATAAGCTCTTTATATTTTGGGTACTGACCCTTTATCAGATATGTCATTTGCAAGTATCTTCTCCCACTCCTAAAGTTGCCTTTTAGTTTTTGTTGATTGTTTCTTTTGCTGTGCAGAAGCCTTTTATTTTAGTATATGTGCTGCCAAAGCAAGCACCAGAAGCTTTTTATCTTGTTGAAGTCCCAGTAATTCACTTTTGCTTTTGTTTCCCTTGCCTCCAGAGACGTATCTAGTGAGAAGTTGCTATGGCTGATGTCAAAGAGGTTGCTGTCTGTATTAACCTCTAGGATTTTGATGGTTTCCTGTCTCACATTTAGGTCTTTCATCCATTTTTGAATTTATTTTTTTGTATGGTGTAAGAAAGTGGTCCAATTTCATTCTTCTGCATATTGCTATCTAGTTTTCCCAAAGTCATTTGTTGAAGAGACTATCTTTTTTCTACTGGATATTCTTTCCTGCTTTGTCAAAGATTAGTTGACCACAGAGTTGTGGGTCCATTTCTGGGTTTTCTATTCTGTTCCATTGCTATATCTATTTTTGTGTCAGTACTGTACTGTCTGGATAACTACAGCTTTGTAAAAATAGCTTGAAGTCTAGAATTGTGATGTCTCCCTCTTTGCTTTTCTTTCTCAGGACTGCTTTGGTTTTTCAGGTGGTTCCATACAAATTATAGGATTGTTATAGTTCTGTGAAACTATAGTTCTGTGAAAAATGCTGGTGGTATTTTGATAGGGATTGCATTAAATGTGTAGATTACTTTGGATAGTATAGACATTTTAACAATATTTGTTCTTCCAACCCATGAGCATGGAATGTTTTTCCTTTTCTTTGTGTCTTCTTCAGTTTCTTTCATAAGTATTATATAGTTTCAGAGTACAGATCTTTTACCTCCTTGGTTAGGTTTATTCCTAGGTATCTTACGGTTTTTGGTACAATTGCAAATGGATTGATTCCTTGATTTCTCTTTCTGCTGCTTCATTATTGGTATATAGAAATGGAACAGACTTCTGTACATTGATTTTATATCCTGAAACTTTATTGAATTCATGTATCAGTTCCAGCAATTTTTTGGTGAATTCTTTCAGGTTTTCTGTATAGAGTATCATATCATCTGCAAATACTGAAAGCTTGAGTTCTTCCCTGCTGACTTAGATGCCTTTAAATTCTTTTTGTTGTCTGATTGCTGAGGCTAGGACTTCCAATACTATGTTAAAAAACAATGGTGAGAGTGAACATCCCTGTCTTGTTCCTGGCAAAAGAAAAGCTCTCAGTTTTTCCCAATTGAGGATGATATTAGCCTTGGGTCTTTTGTATATGGCCTTTGTGATATTGAGGTATGTTCCCCCTGTTCATACTTTGTTGTGGATTTTTATCAAGAATAAATGCTGTAGTTTGTCAAATGCTTTTTATGCATCTATTGAGAGGATCCTTTTATTAATGTGGTGCATCATGTTGATTGATATGCAAATATCGAACCACCATTGCATCCTGGGAATAAGTCCATTTGACGACGGTGAATAATTCTTTTAATGTACTGCTGGACTTGATTTGCTTGTATCTTGCTGAGAATTTTTGCATTCATATTCATCACGGATATTGGCCTGTAATTCTCCTTTTTAGTGGGGTCTTTGGTTTTGAAATCAAGTTAATGCTGGCCTCACAGAATGAGTTTCGAAGTTTGCCTTCGAGTTCTATTTTTGGAATAGTTTGAGAAAAATAGGTATTAACTTTAAATGGTAGAATTCCCCTGAGAAGCTGTCTGGCCTTGGACTTTAGTTTGTTGGGAAATTTTTGATTACTGATTCAATTTTTTTGTAGTTATGGGTCTGTTCAAATTTCTATTTCTTCCTGTTTCAGTTTTGGTAGTTTATATAGAATTTATCCATTTCTTCCAAATTTCCCAATTTGTTGGCATATAATTTTTCACAGTATTTTCTTTTAATTGTATTTCTGAAGTGTTGGTTGTGATCTCACTTCTCTCATTGATGATTTTATTTATTTAGGTACTTTTCTTTTCGATAAATTTGGCTGGATTAACCAGTTTTATTAATTTTTTCAAGGAACCAGCTTCTAGTCTCATTGATCCCTCCTCCTCCTCCTCTTGCTTCTTCTTTTTCTTCTTCCTCTTCCTCCTCCTCCTCCTCCTTTTCCTCCTCCTCCTCTTCTTCTTCTTCTTCTTTTTGGTTTGTATGCCATTTATTATTTCTACTCTAATCTATCATTGTCCTTCTGCTGGCTTTAGGATTCATTTGCTATTTCTTTTCTATGTCCTTAATGTGTAAGGTTAGGTTGTACATTTGAGACTTTTCTTGTTTGTTGAGGTTGGCCTATATTGCTATATTCTCTTATGACTGCTTTTGCTGCATCCCAGTGTTTTGAACCATCATGTTTCATTTTCATTTGCTTTCATGTATATTTTTAGAATTTCTTCTTTAATTTTCTGGTTAGCCCATTCATTCTTTAGTAGGAATCTTCTTTATGGTATTATTTTATTTTTTATTTTATTTTATTATTATTGTTTTATTATCTTCAGTTAGCCAGCATATAGTACATCTTAAGTTTTTGTTGTAGTACTCAACAATTCTTTAGTAGTAAATCTTTAACCTCTGTGTATTTGTGGCCTACCATTTTTTTTCTTGTGGTTAACTTCAAGTTTCATAACATTGTGGTGGGAAAATATGCATGTTATGATCTCAATCTTTTTGTATTTGTTGAGGACTGCTTGTGACCCAGTAAGTGATCTCTTCTGGAGAATGTTCCATCTGCCCTGAAAAAGAATTTGTATTCTCTTGCTTCAGAATGAAATGTTCTGAATATATCTGTTAAGTCCATTTGGTCTTCTGTGTCATTCAAAGCCATTGTGTCCTTATTAATTTTCTGCTTAGAATTCTGTCCATTGCTATTAGTGGGGTGTTAAAGTCCCTTGCTATTACTGTATTATTATCAATGAGTTTCTTTATGTTTTTTATTAATTGATTTTTATATTTGGTTGTGCCTACGTTGAGGACATAAATATTTATAATTTTTAGATCTTCTTCTTGGATAGACCACTTTAGTATGACATAGTGGCTGTCTTCATCTCTTGATACAGTCTTTGCTTTAAAATCTAGTGTATTTGATGTAAATAAGGCTACTCAGGCTTTCTTTTGATGTCCATTAGCATGATAAACTGTTCCTCATCCCCTCACTTTCACTCTGCAGGTGTCTTTAGGTCTAAAATGAATCTCTTGTAGGCTACATATAGATGGGTCTTTTTTTTTAATCCATTCTGATACCGTATATATTTTGATTGGCACATTTAGTCCATTTACATTCAGAGTGGTTATTGAGTGATAATGAGACTGTGGTGCTGACTAAAACAAGGAGTTTTGGAGGAACGTCATAGCAGACCAAGAGTAAATCATAATGATGATTATAAAAGCCTTGCATATTTAATGCTACTTCATAACAAAATGTTATGGTAACGTCCCAGAGCTGATAAAGGGCATTCATAACATACTCTGAGACTTTTGCTACAGGGTTGGGGCATCTTTTGATTGTGGACTCCCCAGGGAGAAAGATGTTGCCAGAACTAACTAAGGCCTATATTGTCCCTGAAGTTTCAGGTTTTGTTATTCTGTTTTACTGTTCACTTTCTCTGCCTCCAGGGGACCAGATACAACTATTCTTTCTTTCTTTCTTTCTTTTTTTTTTTTCTTTTTTTTTAAGATTTCATTTATTTGACAGAGAAAAACACAGCCAGAGAGGGAACACAAGCAGGGGGAGTGAGAGAGGGAGAAGCAGGCTTCCCGCCGAGCAGGGAGCCCAATGTGGGACTCGATCCCGGGTGTCCGGGATCATGACCTGAGCCAAAGGTGGTCGCTTAGCCAACTGAGCCACCCAGGTGCCCACAACTATTCTTCTTAATATATTAGAACATTGTCACTCTAGGCTACTGGCATTACTTAAAATTTTGAATTGACCCTAGTCCATGGCTGATTAAGTACTATAAATAGGGAATCTCTTTTACAGTATGTTTTAACCACCATTCCTAGAATTTGTCAAGGCAGTGAACACGGTTTCAAAACATACTTATGTTAGTTAACATTAATGTGAGCTATCTCTTCATCTTGAAGTGTCAGCAGCCTATAGATTTGCATATGTATACCTGTTTCTGGACCTTATAGATAGTGGAGTGTCAAAGAATCTGTGTTCATATACCGAGGGAGATGGGATACACTAACTGTATCTATATGAAGCTAAACATTTGAGTAAAATTGGAACAATCTACACATACACCAAGTGTTTCTAATTGTTATATATTTGCCTTTTTTTTAGACCTAAATATCTGGCTCATTACATTCTTTTGTAACTTTGGGTAGATACAGTTTTAGGCCTGATATGAAAATAATGAATTATAATGATATGTCTACCTTGTACCACTGACAGTGTTAAAAATACATATAGTTTTTTTTACATATTTAAATAAAATAATCATTTTTGTGTGTTAATTTTTTGAAAAATGTTATAAAACAAAGTTATCTAAGAAATCAAAATAAATAGAACTGAAACTTAACTGAAAATGCAATAGTAGTAAGGAATTAGGAGAAAAGAGAAAATAAGATGAAATAACAGGAAGAAGCTGCAGTGTGCAGAATTACCCGAGCAGCTTTTATCATTTTATATAATACGAACACTACTATTTTTTTGAAAAGGACATGAGTGAAATTTGATGTTAGGGTAGTTTCTTTTTAATTTTCCTAATCCATATCTTAACCGTTCCCTAAAGAAGCATTTATGACATGTGGCTTTTGAAGTGTTAAGGTTTAACTACCTTTTTGTTAATTTAATACATGGGTAAGACAAGTATGAAAGATAGAAGTCATTTTTTAATTTTTAAATTAAAAGAAATTTTCATTTTGAAGTAAAACAGGCTTATAAAAATGCTCAGAAACAGTAATAAGAACTCTCAGATACTCAAATATATAATCTTGGGGTACCTGGATGGTTCAGTTGGTTAAGTGGCTGCCTTTGGCTCAGGCCATGATCCCAGGGTCGTGGGATTGAGCCCCACTTTGGGCTCCTTGCTCAACAGAGAGCCTGTTCCTCCCTTTCCCCCTGCTTGGTGCTCTGTCTACTTGTGCTTTCTCTGTATGTCACTGTCAAATAAATAAATAAAATCTTTAAAACAAATGAACAAATATATAGTCTTGATTCCCTAAATGTTAACATCTTATATAACTATACTACAGTTATCAAAATTAGCTAATGTTGATAGAATATTATTATCTAATCTATAGACCTTATTCATATTTTAACAATTAATGTCTTTTTTGGCCCAGAGGCATACATCACCATTAATTTTCACTTGTTCTTTAACCTGGAACAATCCTCTAATCAATCAATCTTTCTTCTTTTCTTTTCTTTTCTTTTCCTTTCTTTTCTTTTCTTTTCTTTCTTTCTTTCTTTCTTTCTTTCTTTCTTTCTTTCTTTCTTTCGGTCTGTAATGACTTCAGCACATTTGAAGAGTACTTGCCAGTTATTTTTGTAGAATATTCTTCATTTTGGGTGTGTCAGAAATTTCTTCATGATTAAGATTACCAAAACAAGTTTTGTATTTTTCATGGTGTGGCATCAGGAGACACATGATTAAGATTTTTCCCATTACTAGTGATGTTAACATTTATTACATGATTAGGGTCATGTTTGCCAGTTTTCTCCACTCTAAAGTTAACATTTCTCCTTTTATAATTAATAAGTATCTGGTGGTAAGATATATTGAGACCATGAAAATATCCTGTTTATCATTAGCCTTTTTAAAAAAGATTTTACTTATTTATTTGACAGAGAGATCACAAATAGGCAGAGAGGCAAGCAGAGAAAGAGGGAGAAGCAGGCTCCCCACGGAGCAGAGAGCCCGATGTGGGACTTGATCCTAGAACCCTGAGATCATGACCTGAGCCAAAGGCAGAGGCTTAACCCTCTGAGCTACCTAGGTGCCCCTAGACTTTTTTTAAAAAAGATATTTATTTATTTATTTGACAGAGAGAAGCACAGCTAGAGAGGGAACACAAGCAGGGGGAGTGAGAGCGGGAGAAGCAGACTTCCCATTGAGTGGGGAGCCCGATGCGGGGCTTGGTCCCAGGCCCCTATGACCATGACCTGAGCTGAAGGCAGACGCTTAATGACTGAGCCACCCAGGCACCCATCGTTAGACTTTTGACCACTAATCTTTTTAATCCATTGATGATTTTTGCCTGAAACATTTGGTGTTTGTTAACTGAGAATTTTCTATTTTCATCATTTTTTTTTACATTTATTACTTCAAATTGTAAGGAAGACCTATTCCCTCTTCCTCATTTATTTACTCAATTATTTATATTAGTATGGACTGATGGATTTTTACCTTATTTTGTGAGCTCTAATCCATTACAAACTTTACTTTTCAAATTGTTTCATATTTGGTAATCAGGAACCTTTTCAAGTTGGCCTCTGTGTCCTTTGACAAGTTCCTTCCTTCCTTCCTTCCTTCCTTCCTGTGAGATACCTTATATTGGAGATCTTTTATAAAGGAGACTATCAAGGCCTAGCTGTGGGTTCCAGGAAGTGTCTGGATGTTGCAGGCCACTTTTCCATTTCTCAGTGCACACACACATTATCTATCATCCATCATCTACCCGTCTAAATTAAAACTGCAAACTCATGTTAATACTTCCAAGTATATCTTTAAAATCCCTATTTCTTTTTTTTTTTAAAGATTTTATTTATTTGACAGTGAGAAACACAGCTAGAGAGGGAACATAAGCAGGGGGAGTGAGAGAGGGAGAAGCAGGCTTCCCGCCGAGCAGGGAGCCCGAATGTGGGGCTCGATCCCTGTTCTCCAGGATCATGACCTGAGCGGAAGGCAGTCGCTTAACCAACTGAGCCACCCAGGCATCCCTAAAATCCCTATTTCTAAAAAGAGGAGAATAATGTCCAGTTCTTACTTTCCAAAAAATATATAGAAGAGTTATATGTAAGTGAATAATTATGAAGTTATAGATTACTGAATAGATGGCCATAATTAAATGAAACTCACCTAATATAAAAACAAAACACCCTCAGTTACTGAAATAAGGTTCTCTTTAAAGACAGGAACCTGAATTTTACCTTTCAGAGACAAATGTGTACCCAGTAGGTCTTCTACCAGTTTTTGATTATGTAATAAGCAATATTTGAAGTATCTGCCCATCTTTTTTTTTTAAGTTTTATTTATTTATTTGACAGAGAGAGATCACAGGTAGGCAGAGAGGCAGGCAGAGAGAGAGGAGGAAGCAGGCTCCTTGCTGAGCAGAGAGCCCGACGCAGGCCTGGATCCCAGGACCCTAAGATCATGACCTTTCACAGAGCTGAAAGCAGAGACTTTAACCCATTGAGCCACCCAGGCACCCAGTATCTGACCATCTTAATGGGGTCCCTTTTACTGTGACCTCCATTCCAAGTGATCAGCTTCTAGGAGCCCTGTTTATGACCCTTCACACTGTCCATTGTTGATAGGACTGTAGATGGGCCACTGAGCCAATCTGAGCCTTCTGCTAGGGAATTTGAAATTGGGTCTCAGAAAGAAATTGAGATATCTTTTTTATAAAATGTTTAATTGAAATATAGTTGACATATTAATATATTAGTTTCTGGTATACAACCTAATGATTTGATAATTACATATATTATGAAATGCTCACCACTGTAAATGTAGTTACCATCTGTCACAAAATTATTACTGTATTATTAACTGTTTTCCCTATGCTGTACTTTTCTTCCGATAACTTATCTAATTTATAGCTGGAAATTTGTGCCTCTTAAACTCCTTCACCTATTTTGACCATCTTCCTAACTTCCTCCCATTTAGCAGTCACTAGTTTGTTCTCTATATTTATGAATGTGTTTCTGTTCTGTTGTTTGTTTTGTTTTTTAGATTTCACATATATGTGAAATCACATGGCATTTGTCTTTGTCTGACTTATTTTAATAGCATCATACTCTCCAGATCAATCCATGTTGTTGCAGATGGCAATGTTTCATTTTTATGGCTTGAGTAATGTATGTGTGTGTGTGTGTGTGTGTGTGTGTGTGTGTGTGTGTGTATACATGCCACATCTGATTTATCTGTTCATCTGTTGATATACACTTATGTTGCTTTCATATCTTGACTATTATAAATAACAGTTCAATCAGATAGAGGTACATGTATCTTTTCAAATTAGTGTTTTTATATGCTTTGGGTAAATATCCGGAAGTTATATATTGGATCATATGGTAGTGTTCTTTTTAGTTTTTTAGGAACCTTCAGACTTTTCCATACTGGCTGCACCAATTTACATTCCCACCAATAAAGCATGAGGGTTTCCTTTTCTCCATATCTTCTCCAACATTTGTTTTTCTTGTCTTTTTGATGCTATCGATTCTGACTGGTGTGAAGTGATAGCCCATTGTGGTTTGGGTTTGCATTTCTGATGATTACTGCTGCTGAGCATTTTTTCATGTTTCTGTTGGCCATCTGCATCTCTTCTTTGGAAAAAATAGGAGTTCTTCATGTATTTTAGATATTAACCTCTTATTGGATATAGCATTTGCAAATATCTTCTGCTGTTTAATATGTTACATATTCATTATGCTGGTAGTTTCCTTCATTGTGCAATAACTTTTTAATCTGATGTAGTCCCAATTGCTTATTTTTACTTTTGTTATATTTGCCGAGTGAGAAATACCTAGAAAATTGTTGCTAAAGTTGATGTCTAAGAAATTACAGCCTATGTTTTCTTTTAAGGGTTTTATAGTTTGGGGTCTCACATTTAGGTCTTTAAGCAATTTTGAGTTTATTTTTATGTGTGGTGTAAGAAAATGATAGTTTCATTCTTTTGCATGTAGCTTTCTGGTTTTCCCAAACCATTTATTGAAGAGATTATCTTTTCCCATTGTATATTTTTGTCTCCTTTGTCATAGGTTAATTCATCATATCAGCATGAGTTTACCTGGGCTTTCAATTCTGTTTCATTGGTCTGTGTGTTTGTTTTTGTGGTAGTATGATACTGTTTTTATTACTCTAGCTTTATAATATAGTTTGAAATCTGAGATTGTGAAACCTCCAGCCTTGTTCTTTTTATCATAAGATTACTTTGGCTATTCAGGGTCTTTTGTGGCTTCATATAGATTTTAGGATTTTTGTTCTAGTTCTATGAAAATACTGTTGGGATTTTGATAGGGATTGCACTGAATTTGTAGTGTGCTTTGGGTAGAATGGACATTTTAACAATATTAATTCTTCCATTCCATGAGCATGATATATCTTCCATTATTTGTGTCATCTTCAATTTCTTTCATCAATGTCTTAATAGTTTTCAAAGTTCAGGTCTTTCACCCCATTAGTTAATTTTTCTTCTGGTGGGCCCAGTGAATTGCACTCAACTAGACACACAGACACACGACAAATTAGAAGAAAATAGTGACTGCTAATATTTTAGTGTATTTTTGGATAGTGCACTTAGGGGTGATTTTTATTTTAGTTTTTTTCCAAATTGTCCATAAATTAGTATGTATCATTCAACATCATTAGGAAAATAATTCAAAATGTAATGCAACCAAAGATTTTATATAAGTAATGTGGTGCTGTTGGAAGAGGAAGTGGTATGCACAGTAAAGAAAACTATCGTATGGAAAAATGGCCAAGGGTTGGTAACCAGAGGGGAAAGGGAATACAAAAGGGAGATTCATTTCTTTCTTTCTTTTTTTTTTTTTTAAGATTTTATTTATTTATTTGACAGAGAGAAACACAGCGAGAGAGGGAACACAAGCAGGGGGAGTGAGAGAGGGAGAAGCGGGCTTCCCCCCGCCCCCCAGCAGGGAGCCCGATGCGGGGCTTCATCCCTGGACTCCAGGATCATGACCTGAACCGAAGGCAGTCGCTTAAGCATCTGAGCCACCCACGCGCCCCAAGGAATATTCATTTCTTATACCTGGTGTATTTTATAATGATTCTGAGGAGGAATAATCTGAGGAAAAGAAATTATTTAAAAGAAAAGATGTTCTTGACAATGGAGGGATTGATTATGAACTGAGAATTGACAGAGTGATTTTCAGCTCTTTTAGATTTGGAACTCAAAACTGCTGTTCAGAAAGGTATTTCTTTTTTTTAATTTCATATTTATTATATATTAATTTAGAAAAATTCAAGAAAAGACACTGAATAGAAAAAGTGAAAAAAGTTGGATTTACCTATATAGTGTTCAGTGGGAATCATTGTTGACATTTTAATGAACATCCTCTGTGACATTTTTCTCAATAAATGAATAAATTAAGATGTAAAAAGATATATATATGTTAACTTTTTTTATAGGAAAGAATCATACTGGACATTATTTCATAAGATTTTTAATTGCCATTATAAATGTTTTATTTAAGTAGAAATTGGTGTGTTTAAATTGAAGTTAAACTGAAATTAAATTGGTTTTGAGAACTTTATGACATCTCTGGGGATGATTGAAAATCCATGTAATTTTGAAAGCAGGGCGAGGACTCCCTAAGTCAGAAGATTCCCGACAGTGACTAAATAGTCTAGTGGCTTTGCTGACACCAGTGTTATAGCTCCAGTATTCTCAATTCAAAACATATGAATGAATGGAATTTTGAAAGCAGTTGGATCCTAAGAAGCTCTTGTTTTTTGGTTTTATATATTCAAATTAATTTTTTTTTTTTGCCACAAAAAGTATAAAAAGCAGTACCTTGGTAAGAATAACCTTGTGTCTTTTGATTTTTCTTTCTGGCTAAAGTTGCTTTCTCTTCTGTCCTAACTCATTTTAGATTGACCTAGTTCTAAATCATGTGACAAGCTAAATAAAATGAAAACCCAGAAGAGTTCCTGCAGTAAATTGCTTAAGTAGGCACTCTGCAGAAAATTAGGAGTATACAGATATTACTGGAAGTGAAGAGAATGAGGCTGAACACTCTAAAAGTTAAGTCTGGGTGGCTCTTAAAGATAGTTTAGGACTTTCTGATCAGCATTGTTTACTTATATGCAACTTCCTAGGTATTTACCCTGTTCCCCCAATTTTTCCATTTAGTGAATCAGGTGCCTTGGAGGTGAAGCCAAAGAGTTTAATTCCCAGGTGATTTAAATTTTTTTTCAGCTTTTTTGAGGCACAATTGACAAATAAAATAATATATTTGAAATGTACATGATAATTTGATATACATATACATTGTGAAAGGATGCCCTCTATTTAGTTAATTAACACATCCGTCACCCCAGTTATTTACCCTGTGTGTGTGTGAGAGAGAGAGAACACTTAAAAGTACTCTGTTGACAAATTTCAATTATATAATGCAGTATTACCAACTATAGCCACCACTTTATACATTAGATCTGCAGACCTTATTCATCTTATAACTGAAATTTTGTACCCTTTTCCAACCTCTATTTTTCCTGGCCTACAACCTCTGACAGCCACCATTCTACCCTCTGTTTCAGTGAATTTGACTTTTTCTTTTTAAGGTTCTACATATAAGTGATACCATGCAGTTTTTGTCTTTCCCTGGTTAATTTTACTTGACATAATGCCTTCCACATTCATCCATGTTGTATCAAATGGCAAGATTTCCTTTTTTCAGGTTGAGTAATATTTCATTGTAAATTTATTACATATTTTCTTTGTCTCTTCATCTATTGATCGACACCTAGGTTGTGTTTATGTCTTGGTAATTGTGAGTAATGCTGCAGTGAACATAGGGGTGCTGCTATCTCTTTGAGATAATTTCACTGTCTTTGGATATAAACCCAGAAGTGGGATTGTTGGATCATATGATAGTTGTGTTTTTAATTTCCTGAGGCACCTCCATACTGTTCCATAGTGGTTGTACAAATTTACATTCCCACCAGCAGTATACCAGGTGTTCCCTTTTCTCATGTCCTTGTCAGTATTTTTCTGTCTTTTTGATAATAGCCATTCTAAGAGTTGTGAAGTGGTATATATCACTGTGGTTGTGATTTCCATTTTCTTGGTGATTAGTGTTGTTGAACATCTTTTCATGTACTTGTTGGCCTTGGTACTTTTTCTCTGGAAAATGATCTATTTAGGTCCTTGGCCCATTTTGAAATCAGGTTATGAAGGTTTTTTGCTATTGAGTTGTGTATGTTCTTTATATACCTTAGATATTAACCCCTTAGTGGAGATGTAGTTTGCAAATATTTTTTCCTGTTCCATAAGTTGCCTCCTCATTTTGTTAATTGTTAGATTGTTTATGTTGTACAGAAGCTTTTTAGTTTGATGTTGTCCCACTTGTTTATTTTTGCTTTTCTTGCCTTTGTTTTTTTTTTTTTTTTTTTTTTTAAAGATTTTATTTATTTGACAGAGAGAAACACAGCCAGAGAGGGAACACAAGCAGGGGGACTGAGAGAGGGAGAAGCAGGCTTCCCACTGAGCAGGGAGCCCGATGTGGGACTCCATCCCGGGTGTCCAGGATCATGACCTGAGCCGAAGGCAGTCGCTCAACCAACTGAGCCACCCAGGCGGCCCTTGCGTTTGCTTTTGGTGTCAAATCCAAAAAGTCATTATGAAGACCAGTGTTAGGGAACTTATTCTAGGAGTTTTACAGTTTTAGGTCTTTCAGTCAAGTCTTTTATCCATTTGAGTTGATTTTTGTGTTTGGTATAAGATAGGCATAAAGTTTTATTCTTTTTCATATAGATACCTAGTTTTCCCAGGACCATTTATTGAAAAAAACTATATTTTCCCCATTATTTACTGTAATTATTGGCTTGTTTGTTGGAAATGAATTGACCATATATGCATGGGTTTGTTTGTTTGTTTGTTTATTTATTTATTACATTATTTTTTCAGTGTTCCAAGATTAATTGTTTATGTCCCACTATGCATGGGTTTATTTATGGGCTCTATTTTGTTCCATTGATCTGTGTGTTTGCTTTTGTGCTACTGTTTGATTAGTGTAGCTGTGTAATATAATTTGAAATCAGGAAGTGTAATGCCCCTAACTTTGTTCTTCTCTTTAAAGATTGCTTTGGCTATTTGGGTCTTCTGCGATTCCGTAAGAATTTAAGTATAGTTTTTTCTATTTCTGCAAAAAAAATGCCATTGAAATTTTGGTAGAGATTGCATTCAATCTGTAGATTTCTTTAGATAGTATGGACATTTTAACAATATTATTTCTTCAAAGCCACGAATATGCAACACCTTCCCATTTTTTTGTGTCTTTTTCATTTTCTTTTATCACTGTTTTGTAGGTTTTAGTGTACAGATCTTTCACTTTCATGATTAAATTTATTCCTAAGTATTTTATTCCTTTCGATGCCTTTGTAAATAGGGTTGTTTCCTTAATTTCTCTTTTCAAAAGTTTGTTGCTAGTTATAGAAAGAAGCACAACTGATAATTGATATTGGTTTTGTATCTTGCATTTTACTGAATTCATTTATTAGTTCTAATAGTTTTTTGGTAGAGTCTTGAGCATTTTCTGTGTATAGTAATCTGTAAGCAGTTATAATTTTACTTCTTGCTTTCTGATTTGGATGTCTTTTCTCCCTTTTTCTTCTCTTATTCTCTGGCTAGGACTTCCAGTACTATGTTGAATAAAAGTAGAAGAGTAGGCAAACTTGTTTTGTTTCTTATCTTTGAAGGAAAGCTTTCGATTTTTTACCATTGAGTATAATGTTATCAGTAGACTTGTTATATATGACCTTTATTATGTTGAGGTACATTCCATTTATACCAAATTTTTTGAGAGCTTTTAATTTGAAAACCGTTAAAGTTTGTCAGATGCTTTTTTAACATCTATTGAGATGATCATACATTTTTTATCTTTCATTTTTTAATGTGTTACATTTATGGATTTGTGGATGTTGAACAATCTGGAATGAATTATGAACTTGATCATGGTGTATGATTCTTTTAATGTGCTGTTGAATTTCGTTTGCTGATATTTTGTTGAGTATTTTTTAAACCTATATGCATCAGGGATATTGTCCTGTACTTTTATTGCAGTGTCTTTGTCTGTCTTTGGTATCAGGATAGTTTTGGCTTTGTAAAATTAGTTGAACATGTTCTCTCCTCTTTTGTTTTTTTGGAAGAGTTTGAAAAGAATAGTATTAATTCTTTAAATGTTTGGTAGAATCACCGTGAAGCCATCTGGTCCTGGACTTTTCTTTTTTGGGAAATTCTGATGATTATTTAGTCCCCTTACTAGTAATTTGTTCTGATTTTCAGATTTTCTGTTTCATGATGATTCAGTCTTGGTAGTTTATATGTTTCTAAGCATTAATTAATTTTTTTCTGGGTTATCTAATTTGTTGTTATGTAATTGCTCACAATCCCTAGGTGATTCTTTTGTATCCTGAGGTTTGAAAACCAACAGTTTAAATCAGACATGAAGTCCAGTCTCTTCCCATGATATCCAGTTGCCTCTAGTATTTGGTCTCTTCTTCGGCATCTCAGCTCAAGGAAGTTTCAAAAGTGACCACCAAGAACCATCACACGCTCCTTGGATGGTTGTATAGATACTGAAGCAGTGTCATATAATCGATCATATAATTGAGCCAAGACCAGGGCAGGTGTAATCGAGCCAAAACCAGCCTAACCAGGTGTAGTGAGTAGCAGAGTCCAGGACACAGGCTGGATTAGAATAGTAGCAAAGTTAAGTATAGGAGGAGTTGATGGAATAGTGTCTGGGTTAATACCAGAATCAGTTCAATACCAGAATCAATAGGCAATGCCTATTATTTACTGACATGGTAAGAGCCAAGTAAGAATGCAGATTCTACCAATGAATGGGAATCATGCTGTCCTGAGATGTACCAGACCTGGGGTGACTAAGACAGAATTATAGTCCTTAAAGAGCTGACTTTTTGGTGGAGGGAAAGTGGACAACTTAGCCCTCAGTAATCTGGGGTGACACCTGGTAGCCAGATCCTTATGAAGAGATACTGGGAAGAAAACACAAGATCGGATTTAGAACAACTTGGAGGAAGGAGAAGCTGCGCATTTTTTTTTTTTTTTAAATCACTCTTTAGCATTTTGTTTCAGCTTCATTCAACATGAGACCACAGGGAGACATGGACTTGTTTTGAGAACGAAGAATACAGCCAAGTATCAATCATTTGGATTTTATTAGTCAGAATTTGTGCTAATTTAGAGAGTGACTTAGCTGAAGTTTATCTAAGTTCCTCTATGGAAACTTCCCATACCACGAATATCCTAAACAAATTGATTCTATAAACTTGAGTAAACCTGCTTTCAAGCGTATTCAGAGTTCTTTTTTTTTTTTTTTTATTACTTATATTTTTTTTCCCCCAGTGTTCCAAGATTCATTCCCCATTCCCCACACCCAGTGTTCCACGCTTTAGGTGCCCCCAGTACCCACCACCAGGCTCTCCTATCCCTCCACCCCCCTCCCTCCAAGTCCCTCAGTTTGTTTCTGTGTCCAAAGTCTCTGTTGTTTCGTTTCTCTCCCTGGATTACCCTATTTCCCATTTACTTTCCTTCTCCCACTGTCCTCCAGGTTACCCCTCATGCACCGCACGTAAGTGAAACCATGTGATACTTGACTTTCTCTTCTTGGCTTATTTCACTCATTGGACTGGACTGGAAGAGATTATGCTGAGGCAAAGTTCTTATTATATACAAGCAAGTGTAAAGCTAATCACCAATCATTTTAGAGCTGTCCCTCAACTTGCTAGTAGTGAATTTAGTTCATAGGAGCAGTTATCTAACTTATTCCACAATATTTCTGGTATCTAAAAGTAATATATTTATTTGTGAAGTGGCCTGTAATTTTATTTTTCTCTCTAGTTTTTCCCATATAAGGCCTTCCTCTTCCATTTTTACCTCTTTCTTCTCCCCCATCTCTCCTGATCCCTTTCTCTTGCTTTCCTTTTCTCTACCCTTTCTCATTCCCCTTCTTCTTTTCTCTTTCTTCCTCTACCCCACTTCCACCTTCCCTTCTCTTGCTCTGCCTCTCTCTTTTGCTTTTAAGATAAGAGAAATTTATATATATATATGCATATGTTTATATATATATGCTTTACAGAATATGAAGGTGGTCAGTCTAAGTGTTTCCAAGGTACCAAAGTCTTCCTCTGAATTGCTTTGGGACTGAGGTCCTTGAAAATGTGTGTCCTTTAAGCACCAGCCCTTGGACTAGCCACACAAGTTGCCTGACCATGAGTTTGAGAATCTGGGAAATCTGAGGGGAGCCTCTGTTCCTCTTGGACTTTTCCTTCACTTTTTTTTATATCAGTCAATCTGTAATTTAAATGACATACTCTGATTAGTGGGGAAAAATCCACCAGTACACATTTTCTTACAGAAATAAAGCATTCTGGTGACAATTTATCAACGATAAATTGCTTTTATAGTGCAGAACAAGAAAAAGACTCTACACACACATTCTTCTGGAATGAAAGAATCTTTACCATCATGAAGCCATTTCAGCTGTCTCATCCCTAATTACCACTTGGTATCTCCCTCTCTCTCTCTCTTGCTCCTTCCTAGTGTTCTCTTTGTTTTTAATTGGTGTTTTCAGCCATCTGGATCCACTAGCTTATGAAGGCATGAGAGAGAAATAGAACATAAAAGAAAACAAACTTCACCCATTTCAATCAAATCCACATCTGAAAGCTCCCATATTTTACAGCATTTCCTTTGCTATAGGAAATATGGTGTCAGAATAAGCCAAGCTGAAAGGATGTCTGGGGATGAATGCAAAGAGAAATGCTAATGCCCCGTTAGTGCTAAGGCCTGGACTCCAAAGCCCTTTCAGGAGAAGCTGCCTGGCATATCAGTTTGCCACATGGTGGAGGAAAGGACCTAGAAAGATTTACAGTGAGAAGTCTGGGTCTTGCATCTGGATTTGAACCCTGGTGAAGCCATTTCCATTTCTAACTTTATAATTTGGGGCACATTTTTTGTTGTTGTTGTTGTCTTTATTGCACTTCAGTTTTCTATCTGGAAAGATCGGGAAACAATGATGTTGTGATTATCAAATGAAGAGAAATATGAAAATACTCATTAAATGGTATTCTAAGTCTTGGTTTAAAAGTTATAGTAGCACATATGATGGCTTTTGGGGCCAAGTATGTATAGGAAGAATTTAGAGCTTGAAAGGAATTGCTGCAAGACTTATCTTGAGGTGTGTTTGCATTGTATGTAGCACACTGTTTTTCCCTAGATTGTGATATAATTTGGGGTAAAACACATTATAGAGCAAGGGCCAGGATTCCTTGAAGCCACTCATTGGTACAGCCTCTGAACTTCGTAGTGATAACTATTATTGACAGTTTCAAGAAATTGCTTTCAGTTATTTTCCGTGCCTCACCCCAAAACATGTTACCATGAGTATTTTCATAATCCTACTTCCTAAATGTTCTCCCATCTGCTTCCTTCCAGCTCTACTCTACCCTAATCCAGGCTATCACAGTTTCGTATCCAAGCCGCAGATATGACTTCCAAAATAGTCTGTCCTTCTCAGATTCTTTTCCATTTTTCTTACTTAAGCTGGAGTAATCTTTTAAAAGTCTTTTAATATACCAAATGTGGTATTTAACTTGTAAAAGCATTAATGGTTTTTCACTGACCATAGAATTAAAATCCTGTGGAAACAAAGCCTCTACATATTTCTCTAGCCACTGTTAATATTCCCACTACCACCAAGCACTTGGCCTTCTTTGCTCTTCTCTTCATACTGGATATGTCTAAATCCATGACTGCTTTGTGCTCGCTCTCTTCTCAGTGCTGTTCCCTCTGTCTGGAGTGTGCTTCTCTACTTTCTTCAGCTATCTAATTTCTGTTCATTTTTTCAATAGCTATTGGAATACCAAAATCTCATGGAAGCCTTCCCTGATAGCTTGGATTGTTTTGTTTTATTTTATTTTATTTTATTTTACTTTACTTTACTTTTTACTTTACTTTACTTTACTTTACTTTACTTTACTTTACTTTTTAGAAGGTTTTATTTATTTGACTGAGAGAGCATAAGCAGGGGGAGCAGCGGGGTGAGGGAGAGAGAGAAGCAGACTCCCGCTGAGCAAGGAGTCCCATGCGGGGCTTGATTCCAGGCCCTAGGGTTCATGACCTGAGCTGAAGGCAGACGCTTAACTGAGCATCAGCTGAGCCACCCAGGCACCCCTTTATTTTATTTTTTAAAAGATATTTTATTATTTATTTGAGAGAGAGGGGAGGAGCAGAGGGAGAGGGACAAGCAGATTCTACAATGAACACACAATGCAGAGCCCCATCCCACGACCCTGAGATCATGACCAAAGCTGAAATCAAGAGTCAGGTGCTTAACCACCTGAGCCACCCAGGTAGCCCATCTCTGATTGTTTTAAGAGCACAGAGCACTTCCAATAATTTATTGGTAATTCATTTGTTTTTCTTTTCATTCAAAATCATTTAACAAAAAATGCTAGACACTGGGGAAATGATGACAAGCAAACAGATAGGATTCTGTCTTCAGCTAGAGGCGGAACTTAGATAATCATACAAATAAATCTATAATTACTAATTGTATTAAGAGCTATGAAGATAGGATACGTAGTGTTAAGAGAAGTTACTAACTGGGAGATCTGATCTGGCCAATGAAGGAGGCGTTCTCTAAGGAAGTGATATTTGAACTGAGATCCCAAGAATGAACAGGAGTTAGCTAAGAGATGAAAAAGTCAGGCAAGGACAGCATACATAAAGCCTATGGCAGGAAGGCATATGACAAGTTTGAAGAATTGTGGTAGTGTGGCAAGAAAGTGATGAGAATGTAGAGGTACACAGTAAATGGATTAGGAAAAGATCTGTGGGCCAGATGAAGGATTTTGCACTTCATCTTGAATACTCCTCTAAGTCAAGAATGGATTGGCAGGAGGACAGAATTGATTTGGGATACCTGTTGGGAGGCTTTTGCTATGCTCCAGTAGATGGTGGCTCGAACACTGGGACCTTGGAGATGAAAAAAAGTAGGTGGACTTCAGTGATATTTAAGAAGCAAATGTATAAGACATAGTGATGAATTGGACATAGAGATAATGAGCCAAAATTATGAAAGGTGAATTTTGCTTATAGGATTTACTACAAAAAGAAACCTAGAAGAAGCCCAGAGGGAAGTTCTGGAACTTTATTTTTATACACATTGATTTTTTGCAATGCCTTTGAGACTCAATATACTTGATTCCTCCTCCCCTGCTAAAATGTTACAAAGTTAGTTTGTTTTTTTTTTGCTTTTTTTTTTCATCAGTATATACCTGGAAACTGCTATATCACATTATAGGTGTGTAATGGATTTTTTTTTTGACTGGCTGAAATAAAAGGCTTGAATTCTAGCTTAGGAGTGAGTTTCTTGAAGAACCTTGTGCTGTCAGTTTCAGCAGCTAGCACCTCCTCTAATGTGGCCACAGGAGCTGCTTCCCCTCTGAATTCAGTTGAACTCAGCTTCAGCTCTGTCCTTTCCCCTTAAACACTGTGTCAGTCTTGCTGATAAAAACAGGCATCCCCAACCAATACAATCTCCTCTTGCCAGACTGATCCACACCATGTGGTTTCCCTCCAATGTTTTCACCAATGTGTGTCCATTCCAAAGTAATGACTCTCCTGCAGCCACACTTACTGCCATATATTCCTGAGGAATCTGAGCATAAGAAAACTCCCGAGGTCATCTGAGGACACTTTGAAAGGTCATCATTCTGATATTATTCATCTCCTACCAGTTCTCCCATTCATGATCTCTACCTCATGCCCCAGCAAATTTATAAAACGTCTTTGTTTAGTGTTTATTCTGGCATAAACGTTACACAAAACACTGTAGTTTTCCAAGTGTTGTGTGACATTGAATTCACACAAAGGACTTCTCCACTCACAACATAGAATAGCAACACAGCAGGTCTGATTTTCCCCGTTAGCTCCATTATTTCTTGAACACCCACAACCCTCATTCCAATGACAATAGCAGCTAACATTTATTGGGCACTTACTCTATTCCATGTGTTATTCTAAGTACTTATTTTGATTTTTTTTGTTTGTTTGTTTTGATATTTTTAATCCTCTCAACAACTCTATGAGGTGGGCATTGTTTCCATTTTACAAAAGGCAGCACCGGGCAAGAAGAGGTTAAGTAACTTGCCCAAGTACACCTGGCTTGTGTGGCAGAGCTAGGAGTCACATTCAGGCAGTCTGGCTTCAGAGCCCTACCCTTAACCACAGGACTGGGCTTTTCTGTAGCTTCCCCTGATACTCGGAGGCCAGGACAGTCAGGGTAAGATAAAATTCCAGTTTTTATTGGAATTCTTTGAAACTTGTGTAGTCAGAAACTTTAAAGATAATTTGTCTGAGACCAAATGAAGTTTAAGTATTTTTACCCTGGCATTTAGGGCTTCCTCAGTATGGCTCA
Source organism: Spilogale gracilis (assembly GCA_004023965.1). NCBI lineage: Eukaryota > Metazoa > Chordata > Mammalia > Carnivora > Mephitidae > Spilogale > Spilogale gracilis. Next base: position 367,787 of record PITA01000058.1, read on the forward strand.
AACCCATATTTCCAGCCTTAGATCCCCATTGCCAGTACAGACCAATTTCCCACCAATGGCTCCTCTACATGTCTGTGTAAATGCCCTCTGCCATCTCCATGTAGAATTCCCTGTCTCCTTCAGAGTGTGTCTTAAATGTCTTCTTTTTCATGAAACTTTTTCTCAGGCCCCTAGCTCTTCATATGAACCCATAGGGAACTTTTTCTATATGGTTTCCTTGGTACTTGTTATACTTTAGAAATTATATTTATTTCCTAGGGTCATAATTGTATAGTTTTAGAGTAGAAATGGACCTTAACTATTATCTAACACAACACATCTCATTCCTTTTTTAGAACTAATAAAAATTTGTTGAGTCACAATTAACCACTTTAAAGTGAGCAATTTCTGTCAAATAAATAAAATATTAAAAAAAAATAAATGAATAATACTTCATTGTATGCATATAGTACGCATCCCTTCATCCATTGATGGATGTTGGAACTATTTGCAGTTTTTGGCTGTTGTGAATACTAGTCTTTTGGAACAGGTATTTGTAACTGCTTAATCTATTTTATAGACCTCTAGCCTCATTGCTTTTAAAAAGGAATTATTATTAAATGCTAGATGCATAATAGATATAAATGGAGCTTCAGAGAGACAAGTAATAGGAATGGAGCTTCTCAAATTGGAGCCTGGTGTGTGGCCCTTGTTCCGGAAATTAGACCACATGGCCCTTCCATGAAGCGCGCAGTTCTGTGTGGACCCCAGTTTTAAAGGCTTCTGAGGCACTTCATCTCTTTACTATAAATGAAGAAACCGAAGCCCAGATTTGTGCTGAAACCAAACAGCTGGTTAGTATGACAGTGCACCTCCTCTGAATATGGTTACATAACAAGAACATGATGTAGGAGGAATTAGCCACAGTGGGCTTTGATAACACATTTTTAGGATGCATATTTTATAATAAATATCCTGCATCTTCGTTCAGGAAAATTTACGGGAAACCCAAGGAACAAAACCCGAACTCCTAAACTAATTCTCACAAATACAGTATTTTATCTTATCATGAGAGATTTATATATCTAATTCTGTGGAAGTAGGTAAATCTACAATACAGTACAATGCAAAACTTTCACTGTGTTAGGATCAATAGGAGAAACTTAAAAATTCTGATGCCTGGCCCCCATCCCAGCCCAGTTAAAGAAGAATTTCTGGGACGGTGGAGCAGGTATCAGAATTCTAAAAGATCTTCCCAGATGATTCTAGTATTCAGGCAGGGTTGGGAATCTCTGGCTTTGGCTTTTGTCAAAGAGCATTATTCTTACTCATTTGTATATTCAGTTTATCTTTCCCATGAGGCCACACGACTCTCCCAGGCTACTCTGGTTTATGCTGCTGCTCTCACGTGACCTCCTCTAAAGAACTGGAGCACTTGTGAGTTTCACTCCTTTTGCTTTTCATCATGCCCTGACAAGCATTGTGTCTTGGCCATTGTGTGTGTTGATTTTGTGTCCTCAGTTGGAATACAAGGTCTTGGTGACCAGAAATAGAATTTGTTCTTTCTCTGCCTCTGCTTCCCTTCTCATTTCCAAGTAACCAGTCCTAAAATCTGTACTTCTTTCCTTTTAAAAGCATAGTTATCCTTGCTTTGGTCTAGGGTTGAAGCAGTGAGTATTTCTTGAATGGCTCTGAAGACTCAATGTTGTACAAGGTGAATGTGATTATTCTTTGGGAAGTATTACATGTCATGTACATACAAAGGATCATATTGCTGTCGTGAGTAGGGAGAAAAACAACTATCTTTATTTTTTTTGCTTTCCCAGAAATATGCCATTGGGAATTATAGAAAAAAAGGTTGAGAAAAAAAATCTCCACCTCTCTTTCTGGTTTACTTCAAATTTGCTTTTGTAGAAAAAAGATGCTCCTTCATTACTGTCTGGGGATGTACAGACCTGATTTAATGCTCACAGTAGTTTTCCAGGGATTACCTTCATTTTATAAATGAAAAAATAGAATTGTTTAAGACTCTACTTATAAACGGTATAATTTGAGCCTAGATTTGTTCCAGTCTAAAATACATATCATTTTATCACACCCTCATATCCCTTCAATGCTAAGACTTACAGTATATAACAGTTATGATTGTGTGGGTAGGATTTTTTCTCCAGGTTTTATAAAATTGATAAGTTATAAAATGGTACACTTTCATGGAATAGTCTAAAAGGGTTTTCCTACGAAGTAAATGTAACTGGGACTAAAAGATGGAGTGGTACTTGGGATGGAGAATTATCTTTTCTTGAAAGAAGTCCACCATCCCTATATGATTTGGTCCCAGGGGCTTGTACCCTTTACTTCCTCCCCTTATTTCTGTATGGGAGTGTTTGTTGCATTAAGCATTGAATGAAAGAGTCTGAGAGGGGATAAGCAAAGTGTGGAGAGAGACAGGTAACTTGTCTGTTGGTCTTTTTGCTTTAAATCTGGAGTTTCTGGCCAGCCTTGAACAGGAAGCATGGTAGCTTCCCAAGCAGAGAGATTGAGAGACTCCAGAATGGCCTTATCAAAAAACATTTCTCCAAGAGCATTGGAATTCCAAAACTAGAGACATATTTGTACCTCTTGGAAGGTTTTGAGAAGTCCAGAGTTACCAATATAAATAAAATGGCTTTGGAAGTGTTGGTGACTGAAGCCAGTCATTCTGGGAACTAGGATTAGGGGCAGACAGAGAAGAATGTGAAGACCTTTTTGTTACAAAGAGCAGGGGCAGAAATGGGTTGGGGCAGAGGACCCACTCTCCGTGTCCACCACAATCAATCCCAATATTACATCCTACAGGAAGGCTTGCTGAGCGTCTTCTGAGATGAACAACTCACTCCAGCCATACCTTGAACAAGCCATTCTTGAGCAACCAACACTCCCTCTGAGGCCAGACTCAAACAATCCTTCTTAGCTCGAGATTCCTCAAACGGTCCTTCCCAGCAGGGTAATGAATGGAGGCTTCTGGCAAGCACCTGAAGGCCAACTTCTGTCTTTCAGGCTTGAATTTCAGGAAACAGCTTGGGAGGATGCTCTCCAGTCCCCACAACTGCTGGGACTTGTCTTGGGATTTGTGGGAGAGAGAAGGGAGGCTATGAGGGATTAAAGCAGCTCGAAACCTTGTAGCCTGAAGGGGATTTGGAGATGGAAAAGGAGGGGGTAGATCAGCTCAGCTGCTTCACCTTCCCAGATAATCCATCACTGCCACTGTAGCTGCAGGAAAGCAGTCGCGCAAACTGTCTGCCTGGAAGGAAGGATAACCTGCCGCTGGCTTTTATTTTCAGTTGAATTATAACACTTACCTTCTCATCTGGCCTTTCATCAAGAGGCTAAAGTGTTTTTCTTTCTGTGGGCCTTACTGGCCACGTTTCCCCATTCATTATCAGCGTAGGGGCCTGCCATGCTGAACTCATGTGCAGCCCTCCACCCCCTGCTCCCCATTCCCCAGGGGCTCCTTAGCAGCAACAATTTTCTAATTCAGAACAGACTCTCCTCTGAGCATTTGATCTTACAAGTACATTACAACTGGCTTTAACAGGAGTTACCAAAGGCCGGGATTTCAGAAACAAGATGTGAACTCCCCAAAAGATGGGGCACCAGAAATACATCCAACATCTTTGAGTTTACCTGTAATACTTGATTATATTACTTGGACATTTCTCTGTGCCTGGAGTTAAGGGGAAAGGTGGCTGGGAGTTTGGGGTCATTTGAAGATAATCATTAATAGGCTTATTACTTTTAGGAGAGGATTATGGAGTGTTTAGTGCCAGTAGGGTAGGAGCTGTGAAGTCAGAATGCCTGCATTCTGATCCTGGCTTGTTTAACTATGAGTAAGTGATTTTAAGCTCTCTGTGACTCAATTTCTTTATCTGTAAAATGGAAATAATAATACCCACTTCCTAAGATTGTTGTGTTAAATGTCACAGACCATTAAAAGCTCTTATCACAGAGTCTAACATAGAATGTGCTCAGTAAATATTAGGCATTGTTGTTGACTCATTTGTTCACAAAATGGTTACCGATTCTCTACATACTTGTTGGCTTTGCGTCCAAAATATATCTCAAACCCAACTGCTCCTCTGCATCTTCACTTTCAGTATCCTTCAGCAAATCATGGGCATAGTCCATCTAAACCTTTCCAGTAGCCACTTAATCTTCTATTCTTGTTCCTCTCAAAAGCATTTCCACAGCAGAGACATATTTTAAAAAGGGAAAGCTGATCGTGTCACGTTCATGTTTAAAACTTCTCAGAAGGTTGCTCATTGATTGCAATGAGAACTTCTTTCCATGTCTTAAAAGGCCCTGTGTGATTTTGCTCCTGGGAAAATAGAATTTCCCAGTGTCAAATTGGGAATTTCTCAGTGTCAAATTATTAATTTTCCTCCCTCCCTTCTTCCTTCCTGCTCTTTCTTCTCATTCTCCTTTTTCCATTCTCCTTTCTCTTCTCCTCTTCCTCCCATGTCTTCCTCACTCTCCTTTTCTTTTTTCTCCTTTCCCCCTTGCTCACCAATTAACCTCTAGCCACAGTGGCATCCTAACTCAGACACTGGCTACTTCCTTGACATACAACTCCTCTGAACTCTCAATTAGACTGAGATCCTAAAATGACATTTCTTATAATCCCTTGCTATTAGTATGGTCTTTGACTGAATCCTGCAATGAAGTGGGAACAAAGGTGACAGGTACCACTTAGAAGCCTAGACCATAAAGGAGCTCCAGACACAACCTTTTCGTTCTTCATCCATTTGCTGGATGTTGATGTGGATGAAAACCTCAGGCATCAGTTCATCTTTAAGTAAATGGAAAATAAATTTTTACCCTGTTAAGTGGCTGAGATTTTAAACTTTAATTATTTTAATAGCTAGCATTACCTTAACTAAGACACCCCTTTTCTGTTTGTCAAACTCTTTCAGCTTTCATTCATCACGGTTGCTATTTCTTCTCGGAATATTTATTTCCCAGCTCTTTGTATGGCTGGGCCATGGATCCTTCACATCTTACCTCAAATATTAATGACTCAGTGTTCCCATAATCCCCCTGCTGAAATAGCTATGTTCTGTCTTACGTTTACTTCCATCAGAACCTTTTTCCCAGCTTCTATTATTGTCTGTCTCATTCACCAGAATGTAAGAAACAGGTTCACATCATCTGTCTTGCTCAGTATGGAATCCTCAGGGACTGGAATATTGCCTGAAAATAAATAAACGAAGTGAATTAATAAATTAAGAAAATAAAATATTTAATAGACTCTGAGCACTATCTTGAGACCAAAGGAAATTTTGATTTATTTGGTGATAAGAAAATATATTTTTTATGATATTTTTTTTTATTTTAAGTATATTAGGGTTCTCCAGAGAAATAGAACCAATAGGATATATATATATTGGTCCCTATGTATAATAGATGTGATATATATGTGATATATAGAACTGGTGGGGGGATGTAAATGTATATGTATATGTACACATGTATATGGACATATGTATATGTATATGATATATACTGATCTTTCTTGATTTATGATGAGATTGTATCCCAATAAACCCATGGTAAGTTGAAAATATCATGTGGAAAATACATTTAACATACGTAAGGTACCCAACATCATACCTTAGCCTAGCTAACCTTAAACATGCTCAGAATACTGACATAAGTCTATATTTAAGCAACATCATTTAACAAATCCTATTTTATAAGAAAATGTTGTGTATCTCATGTAATTTATTGAACGCTGTACCGAAAGCGAAAAACAGAATGGCTGTGTATGTATAGAATGTTTGTCAGTGTATCGGTTGTTCCCCCTTGTGATCACCTGGCTGACTGGGAGCTGTGACTTGCTCCTATTGCCAGCATTGCTAGCCTGGGAAAATAGCAATTCAAAATTCAGAGTGTGTGCAGTTTATACTGAATGTGTATCACTTTGGTACCATTTTAAAGTTTGTATATATATATTTATGTGTGTATATATACACTATATATAATATAAAGTATAATAGATGTATACTGTGTATATATAATATTAACACATATGTAACATATAATATATAATGATGCATATTTTGTGTGTATATATAATGTGTGACATATATGACATACATATAAAATATATATACATGTAGACATACCTTGGAGATACTGCGAATTTGGTTCCAGACCACTGCAATAAAGCCAGTATCGCAATAAAGTGAGTCAAATGAACTTTCTGGTTTCACAGTGCATATGAAGTTATGTCTATACCATACTATAATGTATTAAGTGTGCAATAGCAATGTCTAAAAATTCAGTATGCATACCTTAATTAAAAATTTTTTTGCTTAAAATGCAAATCATAATCTGAACTTTTAGCAAATTATAATTAGTAATCTTTTTGCTGGTGGAGGGTCTTGCCTTAGAACTGATGGCTGCTCAATGATCAGGGTGATGGCTGCTGAAGCCTGGGTTGGCTGTGGCAATTTCTTTATATAAACCAGCACTGAAGTCTGCCACATTAACTGACTCTTCCTCTTGTGAAAGATTTCTCTATAGCATGCAATGCTGTTTGATTGCATTTTACCCACAGTAGAGCTTATTTAAAAATCGTAGTCTATCCTTTCAAACCCAGCAGCTGCTTTATCAACTAAGTTTATATAATATTTTAAATCCTTTGTTGTCATTTCAGCAATCTTCATAGCATCTTTACCAGGAATAGATTTCATCTCAAGAAACCATTTTCTTTGCTCATCTGTGAGAAGCAACTCCTTATCCATGAAAGTTTTATCATGAGATTACAGCAATTTAGTCACATCTTAAGGTTCCACTTCTAATTCTAGTTCTCTTGATAATGCCATCTCATTTCCAGTTACTTTGTCCACTGAAGTATTGAACTCCTCAGAGTCATCCATGAAGGTCAGAATCACCTTCTTCAAAATTCTTGCTAATGTTGATATTTTGATCCCTTCCCCTAAATCACAGATGTTCTTAGTGGCATCTAGAATGGTAAGTCATTTACAGAAGGTTTTCCATTGACTTTGCCCAGATCCATCAGAGGAATTACTATATATGGCTGCTATCGCCTTACAAAATGTATTTCTTAAATACTAAGACTTGAAAGTTGAAATGACTCCTTAATTGAGGATCTGCACAATGGATTTTATGTTAGCAGGCATGAAAACAACATTAATCTCTGGTATGTCTCCATCAGAGCTCTTGGGTGACCAGGTATGTTGTCAATAAGCCATACTATTTTTAAAGGAATCTTTTTTTGAACACTGGGTCTCAAAAGTGGGCTCAAAATATACAGTAAACCATGTTATAAACAGGTTTGCTGTCATCCAGGCTTTATTGTTACATTTATAGAGCATAGGCAGAGTAAAGTTAGCATAATTCTTAGGGATCTTAGAATTTTTAGAATGGTCAGGCAGTGGCTTCAACTTAAAGTCACCAGCTACATTAGCTCCTATCAAGAGTGTCAGACTGTTCTTTGAAGCATCAAAGCTCAACTTTTCTCTAGTTATGGCAGTTCTGAATGACATTTTTTTCCAATAGGGGGCTGTTTTATATACGACAGTCTATCATTTAGTGTAGCCACCTTCATTACTTATCTTAGATCTGGAGAACTTGCTGTAGCTTCTGTATCAGTCCTTGCTGCTTCACCTTGCACGTTTATATTGTGGAGATGGCTTCTTTCCTTAGACCTTATGATCTTACCTTTGTTAGCTTCAAACTTTCCTTCTACAGCTTCCTTACCTCTTAGTCTTCATAGAATTGAGGAGAGTTAGGGGCTTGCTGTGGATAGGCTTTGTCTTAAGGGAATACTGTGGCTTGTGTGATCCTTCATCCAGACCACTAGAACTTTCTCCATATCGATAATAAAGGCTGTTCCACTTTCTTATCATTAGTATGTTCACTGGAGTAGTACTTCTAATTTCCTCTAAGAACTTTTCCTTTGCATTTACAACTTGGTTAACTGATGCAAGAGACCTAGGTTTTGGCCTGTCTTGGCTTTCAATATGTGTTCCTTACTAAGTTTAATCATTTCTAGCTTTTGATTTAAAGTGAAAGATGTGTGACTCCTCCTTTCACTTGAACAGTTAGAGGTCATTGTAGCATTTTTAAATGACCTGATTTCAATATTGTTTTGTCTCAGGGCATAGGGAGGTCTGAGGAAAGAGAAAGAGATGGGGGAAGAGCCAGTCAGTGGAGTAGTCAGAACACATACAATGCGTATCTGTTAAGTTCGCTGTTTCTTATGTAGGCAGTTGTTGGCATCCCAAAACAATTTCAGTAGTAACAGAAAAGATCACTGATCACAGATCACCATAACAGACAAAATAGTAATGAAAAAGTTTGAAATACTGGGAAAATTACCAAAATACAGAAATGAGCAAATGCTGTTGGAAGAATGGTGTTGATAGATTTGTTCTATGCAGGGTTGCTACAAATCTTCAATTTGCAATGTAATATCTATGAAACATACTAATGCAAAGTGTAACAAAATGAGATATTCCTGTAGATAGATAAATGGATAGATAGGTAGATAGATAGATAGATAGATGATAGATAGATAGATAAAGTGATTATGGAATCTGAGCAGTCCCTCAGTCTGTTTAATTCTAGTCTAAGTCCAAAGACCTGAGAACTAGGTGTTAATCCCAGTCCAAGCAAGAGCAGGAGAACACCAGTGTTCTAGCTCAACAGGCAGTAGGAAGAAGACAGTTCCTTTTTTTTTTTTTTTGTCTGCATCTTGTTCTATTTAGGCCTTCAGTTGATTGGGTGACACTTGCCCATATTGGGGAAGGTAATCTACTTCTGATTCAATCTACTTTTGATTCTGATGCTAATCTCATTTGAAAACACATCTAGAAATACTGTTTAATCTGGGCACCTCCTGGCCTCATGAACTTGATGCATAAAATTAACCATTATAAGAATGGTTAACAGGAATGATACATTTCTAAGAATGTACACACTAACAGAAGAATTAATACACAACATGGAATAAAATGGGATGGCGTACATTTAGAAAGACTAGTTGAAAGAATATAGAAAACCTCATAACAATTTATAAAGTAGCTATTATTATCTCCATTGTATAGATGAGGGTAGAGGGTAGAGAGTTTTCTTCACTTGGCCAAAAATTACACATCTAGTAAATGATTAAGTTAGGGAGGGCTGCAAGTCAATCTTTTGAGTCCAAATCCTATGTTCCTCAAAGCAAGACACAACTTTATTTTTTCTTCAGATCTTACACATCACTCAATATCCAGTTTAAATATCACTTCTCTGGGTGCCTGGGTGGCTCAGTCAGTTAAATGTCTGCTTTCGGCTCAGGTCATGATCTCAGGTTCCTGGGATAGAGCAGGGAGTCTGCTTCTCCCTCTCTCTCTGTCCCTCCTCCAGCTTGTGTGCTCTGTCTCTCAAATTAAAAAAAAAAATCTTAAAAAAAACCCTACTTCTTCCCATAAGCTATGCCTCTGGTGTATGTAATACATCCCTTCATGAATGAAGTACTGAGCAATAAACATATTGCTGCCTATATATTAATTGTATATTTAAATGTAGTCTCACTAGGTTTGTCCTCTATTTGTTTTTCACTCATTTGTTCTTTTTTCCTTTTATCCATTTAATCATTCAACAGGAATTGCCTAGAGCTAATATATGCTAGGAGCTATGATTTAAAAAGGAAATAAGAAATGATTCTTACCCTTGAGAAACTTATAAATTATTGAGAATAATAGATGTGCAAACCTCTCTGATCATGAAGAAAGAAGACACGGGCTAAAGGTAGTATAACTCGGGTCTGAAACTGCTTATTTGCTTCAACTTCTCATTTCTAGATTTATCTTATAGAAAAGAGAAATTAGCTTCTACATTACTTAAACTACTTTATATTGGTCTGTTTTCTAGTAACTATGTATCATTTCTAATTGGTGCTTTGACCTAATCTAAAATATTTAAACAGCAAGAAAAGTGTACTCATTTATTCAGTTTTTAAATATGTCTGCAGAAAATATATAAATTGAATAATTATGAAACCCAAGAGGGAATATGATTATATAATATTTCAACTCAACTGAATTGCATAAACTAGATAGCTACTATTCATATCAAATATATTAAGCTCTTATCTGTTATTCTTTATCATTAGATTGTGTCCAAATTAGGTGGGAAATAGATGGGAGAGTTTTCCATCCAGCATATTCCTTTCACTTGAGATGTCCCAGCAGGGCTCCAGAGGTAGAATCAGTATGACTGGGTGCCTACATGTGATATCATCACATAAATGAGATACACTTGCCACTTCATCCAGTTAGCTTTGCTCTGGGGAAGGGGCATATTTCTTGCTAATTCATTTGTATCTTAATTGAAAATTGCCCTTGATTAGGGGATAAAGACAGAATTTTAGATATCTCTTGATACTTAACAGATACCCTACTTTGAAAGGTGAAGACTTACAGTGTCTGGAGTATGTAAGTGGAGAGAGTGCAGTGTCATTTTTCCTTTAAAATGGAGTACATGTAGTGAAGATAGGACTGTATAAGAGGACTCCCATTTGTACTTAGATAGTTGTACATCAGTCTTTTTCTGGAGGCTTTTGGTATTTTCTCCTGTCAGTGTACTCAGCAACAGGTTCTCCCGTCCCCACTTTCCTTAATTTCTAAACCTTTGTTTATCTTGAGGTATTTGGGGAATGTAGGAAAGTTGAACACATGTGTCTGTGCTTTATTGATAATTAACTTTTCAAATATTATCTTGTAAGAATAATTGGAGTCTTATTTGTAGCCTTATTTTCTTAGATGGGGGAAATTCCAGTTTTTCTAAAATGAGTGAGATCCCCTGACATTCTAGTTGGTATTGAACCCGCAGTACCATTGAACATAGGAATTTAGAAACTGGGTTTGAAATTTAGTTCTCAGAAATAGTTTCAGGCTGTTAGATTCAGCAATTGTTTCTCATTTGTTTCAAGAAAAAAATTAGTATCTAGATGCCCAAGTTTCTTTTATTGGAATCTTCAAATGAGAAGACCAGTCATCAAGCTAAATCACAAATTTGAAAATTTCTTTGGACCAAGGATATTGTTGGAAATTAAAGATACCTTGAAGGTCTGTATTGGCTACAGAATTTTTTAGGCTGGCACAGAAAGCTATGAAAAAAGATTGAAATTATTTTTAAAAAGACAAAATTTGAATCCCCATTTGGGATAAATATTTATTTTGCTTTGTTAAATTCAAGAGAGACTTTTTTTGAACTGAATGTTCCTTTTCACTTATGGGGGTATTAACACCAGAAGGGACGTAGCTTGGAGTATAACCTGGGTAGGTTGCTGGTTCCTGGCACCCTTTTTTGCCTGAGAGTATCCCCCTTTCTGATGAACACTGGGAAAGAGCATGGGGTTGGAGAAGAATTGGTGGGGCACAGGCAGTAATATTCTTCTCTGAGTTCAAAGAAAGATAGCTATTCTAGGATGGTAAAACAGAAGTGAATGCATGGTCCTCAGGAAGTGATGATCCTCTCCTAAAATCCATTTGATTCCTAAAGACTAGAAACTGAATGACTGGTAATAAGGAGCTGAGGGGGTAATTGTTTCCATGTTTGATATGTAGTAGTTGAGAAGTAGTGTCCTCCTATCTAGACATAGAGGCACTTTTATGGATAGGACCTGTGGCTGGTTGTATTATCCAATTATGGCTTCTTATATATTCCATGTTGCCAGGGACCAGCCTCAGCAGAGATGTGGGTCCCAGACCACGGGATGTCTGGCAGGCGAAATAATGACACTGACATGGAGATATGATGCAAGCTGACAGACCCGAGGTCAGTCAGGAGAGACCTATGAAGCAGGCTCAGGTTCAGGCTCTGGCTCTCTAGCTCTGGCTCTGGCTCTCTGGCTCTGGCACTGGTTCTCTGTCTCTTTGTCTCTGGCTCTCTGGCCTCTGGCCTCTGGACTCTCTGGCTCTCTGGCTCTCTGGCCTCTCTTGCTTTGCAGGCTCTCTGGCTCTCCTTTTTCTCTGTTTCTGTCTCTCTTGCTCTCTGTTTCTCTGGTTCTATCTTTGCAGGCTCTCTGCCTTTTTCTCTGCCTTTTCCTTTGCCTCTGGCTCTGCCTTTGTCTCTCTTGACTGACATGGCCCCAGTCTTTTATTATTCCAAAGTGAGGAAGTTGGGTGGTGCAGTGACATCTTTAACTCCTTTAACTCCTAGAGACAGGATTAGTATTGTTACTGCAGGGTACAGAGTGATTGCTTAAACTCACAGAAGCTGAGACCATTGAGGCAGAGGGATCAAGGAATACAGATAAGAGATACAGAGATATGATTACTAGGAGGAGGATTAAATGGAACAACTTGCCCTAAGCACAGGTCCCAGGGACACAAAGGACATATTGCGCCAGCCCACAAGGTATGTGGCTTTCCAGATTCTTGACGGGGAAAGCCAAGAGGGACTTTCATTCACGTTCACCGGTACCTCCACCAAAGTTTCTGGTGGCTTGGGCATGGCAGGGGGGGCGGATCACGTACTGCCCCCGACACCACGTGGTCTTCCTATAATGTGACGTTGACACTCCTCCATCTAGAAGCAAAGTCTATGTACTCTCCCCTTAAACCCTAGCAGACTTTTGTAACCAACTTGATAACAGTTCAACAGTATATGACAGAAGTGATGTTGCATAAACTGTGATGCCAAGAAATGCTTCTGTCTTGCTCTTTCTTTGGATGCCCAACCTTTAAACAAGCCAGTGTACTGTGAGAAAACCCATAGTAGCTCACACGAAGACTTTGTGAAGAGGCCCAGGTGGGAAGGAACCGAAACTTCTAGCCAGCAGCCAGAATGAACCACCAGACTTGTGAGTGAGTAAGCCATGAGATGCTTCCAGCCTCCGTTTTCTATCCAGATGATACTAAGTGGAGCAAAGGTTATCTCAACTAAGCCATGCCCAAATTGCTAATTTTAGAGCAAAATACAAGTTACAATTATTTTACAACCTTTGGGGTGGTTTGTTACATGGCATTAGATAGCAGGAATAGGGATCACTAAATGTAAATTTTCAAAATGCTTCCAGTCCTCCCAAGTATTTATACCAACTGCCTTTCTTATCATAGGTCTTAAATTCAAGTCCAAGAAAACCTACTTTTAACATAATACATTTTTAGTGGCCTCAAATTGTCTGTGTGTGTTTATCTGAATGTGACAGTCTCATTTATTCTTCTGTTCATAGAAGTCAGGGAGAAAACAATAATTGTCCTTGGTGTAACTTTTTAAAGGGTCTGTTTGAAATGAGCCACCAGGTACAGTTAGAGAAAATAAAGGACCCTTTGGCAATTCTGTTCACACTTCCAGTAGCCACTGCAAGCTCTTAGTATAACTATTCTAATATTTTAGTCATAATCCAAATTTACCTTTGTGACAAAAAAACCTAGCCAGTTTTTCCCTAAAGGTAAATCTATAAAATTAATAATTTAAAAAGCCCACTAATTCCAGCTTTACCAGGTATTCTTAAAAAAAGTCACTTCTAAATTAATAAAATCTACAGACTACCAACAGAAATATAATTACTATAAATAACCCTATAAAGAAATCCTGAAAAAAAATTAAAAACCAATTAATAGGGGGTGTGGGTATAGTATGAGGGACAGAGAGCACACAAGAGAGAAGGGAAGAGAAATGATTGTACAGGACTGTTTATGGCATAAGATCAGTGAGTGGACCTTTGTAGTAAGGATGAACCATGAAGATGGTAGAGATTATGGCCAGATAATTTGAAAAATCACATATTATCCTGAAATTATTTCTGTTAAGTCTTACCATATGCTAAGAGCGATGGGCTTTTTAGATATTTTCCTTTAGGAAACCTAGCCAAAGACCAGTCCCTTTTTATCCTGCTGAACTAACTGCCATGTTTCTGACAGGAAGAGGCTCTTGCCACCTTGTTCTCTCCCTTATGGCTTAAGTATGTTTTGTTGAACGGCTACTTTATTTTTGTAATCTGCTTTCTAACCTCTCCCTGATCTTCTCTGTTTCTACGTACTGTATATATTTTCTTCATATAGTTCATAGCAAGAGTTAGATGAGGATTAAGATTCACCAAACAAGCTCTCTACATTGGTTACCTACGTATCTGTCACCACTTTCAAAAATCTACGGATAATTAATGTGGATGACAACTAACCACTGATTGATTGGCAAATAAAGGCATAAAACGGCAAAAAAAGCACTTTCCAATTGATATAAAATACTTTGATACAAGAAAATAACCATTCCAAGAAAGATGGGCAAATAAGGTCGTCACTGAGTGACATAAAATCCCCAGGTGAGAGGTAAGGAATTAAGGTTTTTGCTCTGTACTAACAAGTTAAAAGCTGAAGGAACTGAAAAATTAGCAGATCCTTTTATTTTTTTTTTTTGGAATGAGCTTTCTTTAAAAAAAAATTAAATTCAGTTAGCTAACATATAGTACATCATTAAGTTTTGGTGTAGTGTTTAATGGTTCATTAGTTGCATATAACACCCAGTGCTCATCACATCACATGCCCTCATTAATTCATATTACCCAGTACTTTTTAAGATATTTGTTCCTGATCTTAGAGGAAAAGCTTTCAGCGTTTCCCCAAAGAATATAGTGTTAGCTGTTGGCTTGTCATGTGTGGTCTTTATTATGTTGAGGTGTATTTCCTCTTTACTTTGTTGAGAGCTTTATCAGTAAGTGGATATTGAATTTTGTCAAATGCTTTTTTGGTATACCTATTGAGAGATCATATGATTTTTATCTTTCATTTTGTTACTATATTGTAGGATATTGATTGATTTGTGGATGTTGAACCATAAATCAGATTTATTCCCCGGAATAAGTCTGACTTGATTATGGTGTGTGATCATTTTAATGTATTATTGAATTAAGTTGCTAATATTTTTTGAAGATTTTTGCATCTATGTTCATCAGGGATATATATATATATATATATATATATATATATATATATATATATTGGCCTGTACTTTTTCTTTTTTTATTGTGATGTGCTTGTCTGATTTTGTTATCATGGTAATGTTGGCCTTGTAAAATACATTTGGAAGTACTCCTTCCTCTTTGATTTTTTTTTTTTTTTAAGATTTTATTTATTTGACAGAGAGAAACACAGTCAGAGAGGGAGCACAAGCAGGGTGAGTGAGAGAGGAGAAGCAGGCTTCCTGTTGGGCAGGGAGCCCGATGTGGGACTTGATCCCAGGTCTCCAGGATCATGACCTGAGCCGAAGGCAGTCTACTGAGCTTAACCAACTGAGCCAGCTGGGCGCCCCCTCTTTGATTTTTCAGTAAGTTTGAAAAAGATGGGTTTTGTTTGTTGGGAGGTTTTTGATTACTGACTCAGACTCCTTGCTAGCAATTTGTTATGTTCAGATTTTCTGTTTCTTGATGATTCAGTCTTAAGAAGATTGTATGTTTTTACAAATTTATCCACTTTTTATAGGCTATCCAGTTTGTTGGTGTATAACTATTTATAATAGTTTCTTATGACCCTTTGATATTTTGATATTAGTTGCTATTCCCCTCTTTCATTTCTAATGTCACTTACTTGACCCCCTCTTTCTTTTTTTCTAGTTTTTATTTTTTTAAAAAATATTTTATTTATTTATTGAGAGAGAGAGAGAGAGAATGAGTGAGAGAGAGCATGAGAGGGGAGAAGGTCAGAGGGAGAAGCAGACTTCCCAAGGAGCTGGGAGCCCAATGCAGGATTTGATCCCAGGACTCCAGGATCATGACCTGAGCTGAAGGCAGGGTTTAACCAACGAAGCCACCCATGTGCCCCTAGTTTTTATTTTTTAGTAAATATGGCTAAAGCTATATCCATTTTGCTTATTTTTTCAGAGAACTGAATCTTGGTTTCATTGGTCTTTTCCATTTTTTTTAGTTTCTGTTTCATTTATTTCTTCTCTATCTTTATTATTTTTTTATGATAACTTTGGGCATTATTTTTTCTTTTTCTATCTCCTTTAGGTACAAAGTTGGATTGTTCATTTGAGGATTTTTTGTTTGTTTCTTGATATAGGCCTATATGCTATGAACTTCTCTCTTATCCCATGATTTTATTTTCATTATCATTTGTCTTTTAAGCTCTCTTCTTAAAAATTATTTATAAACATTTTTTTATATATCTATTCTGGGTGGGTTCTACTGTCCTGTCTTCCAAGACACTAATCCTTTCTTCTGTTTTATCTAGTTTGTTGTTGAACCCCTTTAGTGTATTTTTCTTATCTTTTTTAAAAAATTATTTTATTTTATTTTTTATCTTTTTTTTAAAAAAATTATTTATTTATTTGTCAGGGCGAGAGAGACAGAGAAAGCACAAACAGGGGAAGTGGCAGGCAGAGGGAGAAGCAGGCTCCCCATTGAGGAAGGAGCTTAATGTGGGACTTGATCCCAGGACCCTGGGATCATGACCTGAGCTGAAGGCAGCCACTTAACTGACTGAGCTACCCAGGTGTCCCTCTCTCTAGCATATTTTTCCTCTTAGTTATTGTATTCTTTAGCTCTGTAACTTTTATTTGGTACTTTCTGTGTTAATTCTTTCTTTTCCTGAAATTGGTGAGCATCTTTATGATCATTAAAGTCTTTTATCAGGTAAATTACTTATTTCCTTTTCATTGATTTTTTTCCCCCTCCCTATAGTTTAATCCTGTTCTTTCATTTAGAACTTATCTGTTCCCTTATTTTGCTTGGCAGTTTCTGTTTGTTTCTGTGGTTTTGGCAAAAGAGCTATTTCTCTAGTCTTGAAGGAGTGGTCACAGGAGGAGTTGAAGTGTGTTTCAATCTGCTACCTGTGCAGTGCCCCGGGGGTAGTAGCCTGCTGAGAACTGTTCCTCTGTTTTAATCTTCCAGGCCCAATAAAGCAAGCCCACCCTGGCCATCAGAGCCAGGTATAAAGAGGCATCTCTTCTTTGGAATGCATATATCTGTTGGCTTTAGCAGGGTTGTGGAGCAATCTCCTTTGGGTTTTCACAGGGCAGGGTGGTAAAGGAGTGACAGGCTGGCACAGGATTACCTGCTAAGTTTAGTGGGCTGATTTTCCAAAGATGCTGGCCCAGTGAGCAAATCCACCCATTGAGTTTAGTGGGGTGGGGACCATAAGACAGTATAGAGATAAAGCAAGCATCACTAGGAAGATTGGGAGAGAGTACAAAGATGGCTCCCACCAGAGCCAGCATTAGCAAGGTAGGAGAGTACAAAACCGGTGTCCACCAGCACATCTGTTCCCAGAGGGATTTCAACAGACTCCTTCCCCTCCAGCAGATGCTTTACGATTAGCCAGTGAATCTCATTCAGATACGGTGTAGACGCTTTTCAATCTGCTGCTTTTACACTGGGTCCTGCAACAGGTAAGTCTCTAAATGAGCTGTTTAAGAGCAGAGTCAGTTTCCTATATCCTTTTGCATCTCCTGGACATGAGACCCATTGGTTTTAAAACCAGATGTTTTAAGGTCTCATATCTTCAGTGCAGGTTCCAAGGATGGGAAGTGATATGAAACTCAAACCCCTGTTCTTCAGGTATACACTCCATACTTAGTACATCCTTCCTGCTTGTGGGTTACTGCACTGGGAGTGGGGTTTGGTGGGATTGTATCTCTGTATCTCTTACTTGGTTTGATGTAGCTTTTTAAATTCTTTGTTGTGGAAGAGCTGTTTGGCTAGTTCTCAGGTCCTTTTCGGAATTGTTCTATATGGAGCTGTAGATTTGGTGTGTCTGTGGAACGAGGTGAATGCAAGGTCTTCCTATGCTGCCATCTTGATCTGCACTCCTCCAAACCCCAACTGGGCAGATTACAAAACTAAGCATATCCTTACCATATGATCCGGCAGTCATGCTCCTTGGTATTTATCCAAATTGAATTAAAAACTCATATCCATACAAAACCCTTCATACAGATGTTTTATATATTATATAAATCTTAGCTCTCATAATGGTCTATACAGCGGTAGAGAGTTTTGAACCCACATTTCCCATGGAGCTTTAGAACATCTATCAGTGAACATGTGACAGTGCATCAAGAACAAACAACAGTGTGGAAGGCTTTCATAATGCAGTACAAAGCTCAGTTACAAATATGAATTTTGGAAACTGACACTTCTTTTAATGAAAGAAAGACATTTAGTGAAAAAAAGAAAAAGTATGATGCCAAAGGAGACAAATCAACAAGCAAAAAATATGTGTAATACTCTGAATGGAAATCTTTGAAAACAAGTGCTTTGGTACAGTCCACACAATAAAATCTGTTACATGAATCTACAACATACATTTTGAATGTATTCAGATATTTTATATTCCATAACAAAATCTTTTATTTTTGTTATTATTTTTTCATGTTTTATTATATTCTTAATGAAAGTCCCTCTTTTGTTTTTTGTGATTTATTTTTTATGGCAAATTTCTTTATAAGTTATCATTTATGTAGCAAAAATGTTTGTAATGAAAATGCTTATAACAAAGATGCTTTTGGCCAAAATACCAGACACATTTTGCAGTAGCTCTTACAAACTAACAGTAGTTCCTAAAATACCTCAAACTACGTCCCATTTTTCTTCCCCTTTCTACATGCTATTCTTTGTCTGTAGTTCCTATCTCTCTTTATTTTAAACTTTATTAACATACTTTAATAACTCAGGAGTTCAAAGGTCTTTTCCAGAATATTTTACTGACTTTCCAACATAATTTAGATGGGACATCATTGTGATCTCATAATATACTCTATCATATATATATATATATATATATATATATATATATATATATATATATATTTCTTTTTTTTTTTTGCTGAATAATGCTGTAATGGAGCCTTTATTTTTCTCTTTTTGCCATTATTCTAATACTGCTTCTTAACTGTGTCCATACCCCGGGGAAACACACCTCAGTCTTATGGGGGAAATACATAAGTAAATCTTCCTCTTTTCACATGAACCAGTGTGGTTTTTATCAGGCTTTTTGATAAATTAACAATCAATATTTAGAGTATAGTTACATTTTTTACAGGGGAGTCACCTATTATATTATGACCAATTTCCCTTACTGTACAATTTTTATTTTTCTGTGTAATAATTTTTGCTTAGCTATTTTTATTTTAATTTAGATTATATTTTTATTAAAATTATGTATCTATGTAGTTTCAACAAAGGGAGCAAAAGAGAATCTCCCACTTTTTCTCATTTTTATCACTCCAGAGGCAACCATTTTTACTAAATAAGCTGATTCTTTGGGCACTTGCTTCCATATGGCTGAATATTGCCTATGTAGTTATTTGATTTTATAGCTTAGGCACTGCCTCTCGTTTTCTCCTATCTACTAATCTCTTTTTTCATATTAGCTTTCTTCCCATCCTAATTGCACACATACTTGTTTTCCATGCCATTTCTTCTAATCTTTCCCAAACATTTGTATCTTATTTTAATTAGGTAAACATTACTTGTTTACATTATTATTACCATGTAAATGCTATTTACAATTAAACCATAGAATATGCCACAATTACTTTTACCTTTTTTGCATAGTATTTTGTTTTTCTTGTAATTATCTTTGTTCTTTCCCCCTCAACAGCCCCTTTTGGGTGTGTTCCATACACTATCTCTGATTCTTCCTGGAAACTCCAGAAGAGTTGTAAAAGTCCTGTCAGAATGGTCAAATGTTTGCATCATTCTTTTTTTTTTTTTTTTTGGACAACTTCCTCTTGGGGTCCTCTGCCCTCTACTTTAGCATGTGTTGGTGGATTTCTAGAATGCAGCAAGATTTTGCCTGCAGACTTGCTTTTATTATTAATTTGAAAATTATCTTCACCTCTCTCATCTCATATGTTAGATCTTATTTCCTGGGTTCCATGTTTTCTTTTTTTGGCTTTCCCCTTCATATTACTAAAGGACATTATGTAATCTATTTCAGAAAAAGGGAGCCATAGTAGGTAAAATTTTTGACAACTTGTGAGGCTGGAAGTGCATTGACCTCAACATTAGATTTAAAGTTTGTCTTGGTTTAGTAACCAAAGAGGAATATATAAATATATAAATATAATATATATCAATATATAAATATAATATGTAAATATATAATAATACAATATACAATATATTTTATATAATATACAACAATAAAGAATATAGAGTATAATATATAATATAAATATATTTAATTATTTGTATAATTATATTATAAATAATATATAAATTATATTTATATATGATATAAATATATATGTATTTATTCTTATTATTCAGCCATAAAAAGGAATGAAATCTTTCTTTCTTGGATGGAACTAGAGGGTATTATGCTAAGTGAAATATGTCAGAGAAAGACAAATACCATATGATTTCACTCATGTGGAATTTAAGAAACAAAACAGATGAACATAGTGGAAGGGAAGGAAAAATAAGGTAAAAACAGAGAGGGAAGCAATCCATAAAGGACCCTTAACTATAGGGAACAAACTGAGGGCTACTGGAGGGGAGATGTTTGGTTGGATGGGGTAAATGGTGATGAGTATTAAGAAGGGCACCTGATGTAATGAACACGGGGTGCTATGTACAACTGATGAATCACTAAATTCTACTCCTGAAACCTTAATACACTATATGTTAACTAACTTGAATTTAAATAAAATCTTTGAAAAAAAGTTTGTGTTGGATTAGAATTTTAGGATGGGAATTATTTCTGTACAGAATGCTAAAGCTTTTGCCCATTTTTCTGTTTCAGCGTGACTTTAGCAAATTCTGACACTATCCTGATTATTGATCTTTTTTACAGGACTCATTTATCTCTCCCTTGAAGACTTTAGAAATCATTTCTCTGTCCTGGTGTTTTACAGTATCACCTTAGTGTAAATCTTTTTCATTGATTTTGTACGACTTTCACTGTGTTTTTTTTTACTGGAAGCTATAGTCCATTACTGATGGACTGATAGTTGTCCACAGCTTAGTCTCTTAGCATTTTTACTATTATTTTTCAGAGCTTCCAGTGGTAAGATGTTAGTCTTCTTAGATTAATATTCTTTTTTTTTGTATATCACTACATTTTGTTCCTTTTGTGTTCTTATCTAATTCTTACAGAACTTTTACAAAGTATTTGTTATGTCAGAGATTTAAAGTTCGTTATGCTTTTAAATTATGGAACACTATAATACATATATATGTATATATATCTCATATGTATATATATACACATATATATACATATTTCTCATGTAGGTTGGTACATTTTCTTCTTCCTTAACCATTATTTTTAATATTGATTCTATTTTTGTTTTTAAAATCTATACAATAAAATACAAAGACTGTAAGTTTGCAGTCAACAAGTTTTGACAAATGTGCACAAAATGTAAATCGCCACTTCAGTCAAGATGTAGAACACTTTCATCATTGTAGAAAGATTTATCATTCTCATTTGCATTTTGTACTTTTTTATTCTCAGTCCAAGATATAGCTAGTAATCTGATATGTATATCATAGCTTAGTTTTGCCTATTTTAAAATTTCATGTAAATTCATTTTTAAACTATGAATTCTTTGGTGTTTGTTTTTTTATATTCAGCTTACTATTTCATGGGTTGATTCACGTTGTAGTGTGTATCAGTAGTAGTTTGTGGGTTGATTAATGTTATAGTGTGTGTCAGTAGTTTATATTTTGTTGCTGCATCATACTACTTGTTTTCCCGTCACTAGTTGATGGCTATTTGGATTGTTTTTATTTAGTTTCAGGCTATAAAGCTACTATGAATACTATGCACTTTCTTTTATAGACATAGTTTCTTATTTCTCTTGGAAAAAGCTATCTTATAGGAGCTGTCAGACCATAGAGTATGTGTATATTTACCTGTATAAGAAATCGCTTGTTTTCCAAATTGGTTGTACTATTTTACATTCTCACCAAAACTATGATATCATTGCTCCAAATTCTCACCATGCTTGGTATTATCTATCTTTTACCTTTTATTCACTTTGGTTTTAATTTGTATTTCCATGATAATTAAGAATGTTGAACATATTTACATGTGTTTATTGATCATTTGTATGTCTTTTTTGGTTGAGTGCTGGTTCATGATTTTTACCCATTTTATTGCATTATCTTTTTAATAATGCTTTGCAGGAGTTTTCCCTATATTCTAGATGAAAGTCTGTCATCAACTACATGCACTGATACTTTCCTCCACCACGTGGCTTGTCTTTTTGTATCCTCCACACTGGTTTTCAAGTGAAGACTTTTATTTTGATGAACTCTTACTTTATAATTGTTTCTTTTGTGGCAGTACTTGATGTGCTTTATCTAAAAAATCTTTGCCTGTCCAATAATGACAAAGACATTTGTGTATATTTCTCTTAAAGCTTTTCTGGTTTTAGCAGTCACATTTATATCTGAAATCCATCTCTAGTTAATTTTTGTGTATGGCTTGTAATAAGGCTTAGGTTTTATTTTCTTTTATATAGATACCCAGTTGTTCCAGCATCACTTTTTGAAGACTATCACTATCATTTCCCTTATTGAATTAGCTTGTATTTTTGTTAAAAATATGGTGTATGGGGCGCCTGGGTGGCTTAGTCAGTTAAGCATCGCCTTCAGATCAGGTCGTGATCCTGGGTCCTGGAGCTCTGCCTCACGCTCCCTGCTCAGTGGAGAGCCTTCCTCTCCCTCTGCTGTTCCCCTTGATGTGTTCTCTTATTCTCTCTGTCAAATAAATAAATAAAATCTTTTGAAAAAATTCTGGTGTGTGTGTGTGTGTGTGTGTGTGTGTGTGTGTGTGTGTCTGAACTTTCTGTTCTACTCCCTTGATCTATATATCTATCTTTATTCTAGTACCCCACTGTATTGATTACTGTAGCTACATAAAAAGTTCTTGAAATCAGGTGGTGTATGGTCCTAAGCTTTGTTCTTCTGTTTTTCAGATTTGTGTTGATTTTTTGCATTTTCATATATATTTAGAATCAGAATTAACTTGAGGAGAATGGATTTCTTTTTTTTTTTTTTAAGATTTTATTTATTTGACAGAGAGAAACACAGCCAGAGAGGGAACACAAGCAGGGGAAGTGAGAGAGGGAGAAGCAGGCTTCCTGCCGAGCAGGGAGCCCGATGTGGGACTTGATCCCGGGTCTCCAGGATCATGACCCAAGCTGAAGGCAGTTGCTTAACCAACTGAGCCACCCAGGCGCCCCGAGAATGGATTTCTTAATGAGTCTTTTACTTCATAAAATCACAAATATATTAGATCATCTTACTTTCAACAATGTTTTGAGGATTTCTATAAAAAATTTCCAAGAGCTGGACACTTAACTGACTGAGTCACCCAGGAGCCCTATTTTATTTATCTGAGAGAGAGAGAGAGAGAGAGAGAGAGAGAATGAGCAGGAGAGGACTTGGGGGAGAGAATCTAAAGTAGACTCCATGCTGAGCATGGAGCCTGAGGAGGGGCTTGATCGAAAGACTCTGAGATCATGACCTGAGCTGAAACCAGGGATTGAACACCCAACCAACTGTGTTACCCAGGCACCCCTGATAATCCTTTCTTTAGAGTACAGTGGAATATTACACCTCCATCAGAAAGGATGAATATCCAACTTTTGTAGCAATATGGACTGGACTGGAAGAGATTATGCTGAGTGAAATAAGCCAAGTAGAGAAAGTCAAGTATCACATGGTCTCACTTACTTGTGGTGCATAAGGGGTAATATAGAGGACAGTAGGAGAAGGAAAGGGAATGGGAAGTAGGGTAATTCAGGGAGAGAAATGAAACAACAGAGACTTT
This sequence comes from Spilogale gracilis, assembly GCA_004023965.1. Classification (NCBI taxonomy): domain Eukaryota; kingdom Metazoa; phylum Chordata; class Mammalia; order Carnivora; family Mephitidae; genus Spilogale; species Spilogale gracilis. The sequence goes on from PITA01000058.1 coordinate 391,546, forward strand.
GGACACAGAAACAAACTGAGGGACTTGGAGGGAGGGGGGTGGAGGGATGGGAGAGCCTGGTGGTGGGTACTGGGGGCGCCTATTGCATGGAGCACTGGGTGTGGGGAATGGGCAATGAATCTTGGAACACTGGAAAAATAAAATAAATTTAAACTAAAAAAAAATTCTGTATCTTTTGTTATGTTATTCCTGTTTCATACTTTTGGCTGCTGTCCGTAAATGAAAATATTAAAGTCGCTCTTACCAGTTGTTTGTTGCTAGTTATATATAATCATAGTTGATTTTTAATTGTTGACGCTGAGTCCACAAACTTGCTAAATTCACTTATTGTCACAGTTGCTGTGTAGAATCCTTGGGATTTTCATAAGAATAATCATAATTTCTGAGAAAATAATAGTTTAAATTATTTCTTTCCAAATTGTGTCTTTTATTTTTCTTTCTTCTTGTACTTGCTAGGAATTCTTGTACAGTATACAATGAAAATAGTAAAGGTGGATCTTTTTGCCTTGTTCCTCATCTTCAGGGGAAAGTGCACATCTTTCCCCATTAATTATGACATTAATCATGGTTTCTAAAATTTCCTTTTATTACTAGTTTTCTGAGAGTTTTCATTATGAATGGACGTTGAATTTTGTCAAGTGCCTTTTTAAGTCTTTTGAGATGATCATTTTTTTTTCAACTTTCTGTCTGTTAATATGAGGAACACATAGATTGGTTTTTGAATAATAAGCCAACCTTAAATTTTGGGATAAACCCCACTTGGTGTGGTGTATAATTCTTTTAATAGATTGCTGGATTTGATTTGGTAATTTCTTTTAGCAATTTGTACATCTATGTTCATGAATACTGTTAATTTAATTTTAATTTTTGTGATGTCTTTGTCATGTTTTAATATCAGGGTTATCTTGGCCTCATAAAATTTTTTAGAGAAGTGTTGTCTACTCCTTTTCTTATAATAGGGTGTTGAGTAAGTGTGGAATGAATGTCACAGTCAGGGTTGAAGCAGGTTTGTTTTTTCCTGCCTTACTTCCTGTTCTATTCATGTCAGTGTACACATTTTCCTTAGTTTCTCCAACAATCAGCTAACCAAACTGCCAAGAATTATGAATTGCTCACACAAAGCATGTATGAGTGTAGAAAATTTTACCTAAGAGCTTGGATAGGGGAATGATGTCACAGGAAGGCTAGTATATACAAAAGCAAAACCCAAAACACTGTGTAAAATGTTGTATTACCAAGTATACTTTTTGTTTAACCCCCAGTGAGGCTGTTTAAATTGGTTCCTATTTTTTTCTTTCTCTTTTTCTCTTTCACCTCCTTTTTTTAGGAAACAAATTTATATTTATTCATTCCAGTGATTGTATTGCTTTCTATGACATTTTGACCCCAAAGATACATAGACCCCCAATAGCTTACCTTCAATTTCAAGCATGTTTTTCCAAATAGGAGCAGTTCCTTCTTTAAAAAGAATCCTAATATCAGATCAAGAAACTTTTATTATACAAATAATCATCTGAAAAAATACCTACATGGCACATTAGTTTTTAAGGAAATGTTCACTGAAATCTCCTTTTCATACCTTATGGTCCTCAGCAACATGCCCCTGATATGCCCAGGGAAGAAAATACCCACATCCCACTTCCCATACCTACACTTCTTGATGCTCTCTGGTCAAATGTTAGGGACTCCCTGACTTCTTGCAGAGCATAGCAGAGATATTTTGTACCATCTTCAAATTGGCCCTGAAGATTCTTTGATAATTGCCAGAACAATCTGGCTCAGGTAAGGGCTAGCATCTGGTGCCTTGTATGTTTTCTTAATATTGTAGCCAGACCTCTTAACTGGGGGAACCCAACCTCTGGGTACTGCATCACTTCTGCCAGTAACCTGCTCTAAAGTTTGGCAAAGTTTTCAACCCTCTGGATCAGGTTTTCTCAGACATGAAGTGAAGTAGATGGCCTAGATATTTAAGTTTAGAGTTTAAACTTTACACTCAAAAGAGTTTTCAGTTATAAAATCTTATGTGCTTATAATTAACAAGATACATACCTCAGTCTTGCCCCAACTTCTACACCTAAACTCTTGCATATGTAGGGGTCAGTGGTGAGGGAATTAAATTCAGGAGAGGGGAGTTTTCCTCTTGTTTGACTACAAAATATTTTAGAGTCACTCTTGATTATTTCATTCTTGTTCTTTTCTTTTCTCCCTCCCCCCCCCTTTTTTTTACTGAAGAACCAAAGTTGATCTAACCTAAGTTGGGAATGAGTCTCTTTGTAAGCCATCTTTTCTCATTATATAAGCTATTAATTGAGTAAATTATGCTGCTGAGAACTTACTGTCAGTTCACGGGGAGATAGCTAGAAAGTTACAAGAAATCTAGCTGTAAATGTTATTAAAGCACCCATACGCTGTGTTATAATAGGATCTGTTTATGATGAGTACTGAATTAGGACTCACATTCCCTACCCACTGCTCCTCACACATGGCCTACTTCTTTCTGCTTTATATGTCAGGTAGGGAAGAGCATAGAGTGGTAGTTTTCTGGGAAAGGCAGGTCATGCTAGTGAGAATTGCTTCAAAATCAAGCAGATCTGGGCTTGAATATTGGCTATACTTGCTGACTGATCATGGGCACGGTATTTCTCTAAGCTTCACTTATCTTCTCTGTACAATGGGATTAGTAACTACCACCTCAGATAGTAGCATCAAGGGAAATGTATACAAAGGTATCCATTACAGGGGTGCCTGGTGGCTCAGTTGGTTGGGCGACTGCCTTCGGCTTGGGTCATGATCCCAGAGACCCGGGATCGAGTCCCATGTCGGGCAGGGAGCCTGCTTTTCCCTCTCTCACTTCCCCTGCTTGTGTTCCCTCTCTGGCTGTGTTTCTCTCTGTCAAATAAATAAAAAATATTTAAAAAACAAAACAAAACAAAACAAAAAAACCCCAAAGGTATCCGTTACAATATGTGATGCAAGCAGTATAACAATAAAATAAACAGTATATTTCTTTTCTCTTTCTTGATTCTTCCTGCTTTGGTCTTTAAAAAATGTGGCTCCAAAGCAGAACTCCATTCTTTTTAACATTTCTTGAACATCTATTATCTAATAGACATTGCTTCAGGTTCTGAGGTTACAGAAATAAGTAAGGCAGGAACAGTGACCTCAAACAGTCCAGTAGGGGAGTCACACAGATAAATCACTGTACCCCCATGTGGCACGCACCCAGTACCAAGATGAAGAGGCCAGATGAAGGAGAGGATTAGCTCTCAACTGGATTTTTCCTTTTGCATTTCCTCTCTTCCCACCTAATCCCCTTCCTTCCTCCAGCCCTTCCTTTCCCTGCAGCCCAAAGTGACAAATGGGGAGGGCTGTGGGGAGGAGGAAAACCTGTCAGTTCCTCTTCCTCCCCACCTCAAGCCCAGTGTATGGGAACATTACACAGGGAGCCATAAAAATGTTCTTTCTTGTAGCACGTTTCAGGTTTTTTTCCAGTGACATCATGGGCCATCTGGATTTGAAGACAGCAACTTCATCCAGAACACACACAAACATTCTCCCCTGCCAGGCCTTGCAGGTCTGCCCTCTAGGATCAAGAACACTGTAAATGTCCTGTAAAGCTGTCTTTTTAATAGCCTCCTCAGAAGCAGTCTAAGGAAGATGGCCTTTGCTTCCTGCACTCCCGTGTATGGCTGATAAAGTGGGTTCTCAGCACAGAGGCGTCAGAGGAGAAGGTGAGAAGTGAGGTTCAGAGGTTTCTGCAAAAATATCACACAGCCTCCTACTGGGAAGAAGAAAGCTGTTTTCCAATAGGAAACTTGAATCTTACATCTACAATGTAAAGGATTCAGGCTAGAATTAATTAAGTACACATATATAACATTGGAATGTTTTAGGAATTATCTCGGGTATTACATAAGAGAATTTTAAAAGAGAAGGAAAAACATGATATCAAACAGCCATAGAGCTGGAGGTTGATCCTCACTTTGCCTAAGACGGAAGAGAGACTTCAGAATTGGGAAAGGTAGGCTAATTTCTTTTCTGTCTCTGAACAATCTCATATCCTACACATGATGGGGAAAAAATCATGCCCATTGAGCTGATTTTGTTCTATGAACTAGAAAACATGAATCCCTTTTTTCAGACATGACATGTCCCCAATCCATTGAATTGCTTGGTTCTATCCAAAATATAACTTGACTCATCCATTTCTTTCCATCTCTGGGACCACTCTCCTGATCTGGCTGTAACAGGGAGAAACTTAGCATGTCTTACTCCATATTACTATATCCTTTGCTTCTGTGACCTATAGATTAGATATTTCTGCTTAGCTTTGCATGTAGGCATGTTACAGATAAGATTTGCAAAAACTGCTTTTTATCTGAAACCTACCTCACTCGAGGAGATAAGGAAGAACATACAGAAATGGCTATTCTATGTTAACCAGATATCTGTATGCAAAGATCCACTGACCAAAGACAAAGAAGTAACATGATCTTCCTCAATGTATAGACTTTAGCCACCTTTTGACTCCAATGCTTCCCCTTCTTCTAACATAAAAGAAGTTCAAATCTCATGCTTGGTGAGATGGTTCATCAGGACAACAGCTTGCTGTCTCCTTGGTTTGTCAGCTTTCCTTACCCTGACGTCGACTTTTGACTTACTGACTTGTCCACAGTGGACAGACAGAAAGAGCTGAGACTTAGTGACATGACCTCTCCCATCTTCCACTTGAACACTGGACATATCTTTTACTTTTATTTTTTAATTTTTATTTGCTTATTTTTACCATATTCAATTAACCAACATATAATACAGCATTACTTTTTGTTGTAGTGTTCAACGGTTCATTAGTTGCATAAAATACCCAGTGCTCATCACCACACATGCTCTCCTTAACACCGTTACCCCATTCCCCCTACACCACCTTACTGTAACCCTCAGTTTGTTTCCTGGAGTGCAAAGTCTTTCACAGTTTGTCTCTCTCTATAATTTCTTCCCATTCAGTTTTCCTTCCCTTTCCCTGTAGTCTTCCGCACTATTCTTTATGTTCTACATATGAGTGAAACCATTCCTTCCTAATTGTTCTCCAGGGTTCCACTCTTGAGCTCTTCCTTTGATTCATCTTCCATACAGAAGCCAGAGATCTTTGTTTTTTTTTTAATTTAAAATTTTTAGTTATCCTACAGTGCAATATTGGTTTCTGGAATAGAATTCAGTGATTCATCACTTACATACAACACACAGTGCTTATCAAAAGTACCCTCTTTAATACCCAGTCACTCATCTAGCCCATCCCCTATCCATCTCCCTCCATCAGCTCTTAGTTTGTTCTTTGTCATTAAGAGTCACTTACAGCTTCTTTTCCCTTTCTCCTTTTTTTCTTTTCTCCCTTCTCATATGTTCATGTTTTCTTCCTTAAATTCCACATATGAATGAGATCATATAGTATTTGTCTTTCTCTGACTAACTTATTTCAGATACACTCAAGCTCTATCATGGCATTGGAAATTCTTTTTGATAGCTGAATAATATTGCATTATTTTATTTTATAGTATATGCCATTTGTAATTTTGTATTTAGGAGTGTGTTTGTTGACTATTGGATTTCTCACTAGACTTAATGAAGGTAAGAATCATATCAGTTTTATTGGCCACTGTATCCTCACTGCTGTACAGGGTTAGGTATATAGTAAGTGTGGAATGAATGTGGAAATCAGGTAAAAGCAGAGTCAAGGAAGGCATGAGGTCTGGAGCTCACTTTGCCTGTATCCAAGGACTCTGAAATATGTCTTGAAGGGATCTCACCCCTACTACATATTCTTCTTTATGCAGGGAGAGCATGGTACCATAATACATATGTGTATCATTTTGGTTTTAATTTTCTTCTCCCTGATGACTGATGAGATTGAGAACTTTTTCATATATTTATTGTCATTTGCATCATTTCCTTTGTAAGATACCTATTCAAGTATTTTGCCCATTTTTTTCACTTGTCTGAAAAAAATCACAATATTTTCTTGTATTCTGTGAGTTGCCTCTCACTCTACTAATAGTGTCTTGATTAGCAAAAGTTCTTAATATTGATTTAACCCAATTTATTATTTTTTTTCTTTTATGGCTAGTGCATTTCAAAACATGTTAAGGAATTTTGCCTACTCCAAATTATGAAGATATTCTATGTTTTATTCTAAAAGCTTTACAGTTTCTCTTTCACATTTAGATCTGCAATTCATTTGAAATTAATATGGAAAATTCTTTTGAGAAAAAGGCTTAATATTAATTTTTCCACCATATGTGTGTATACCCACTTGACCAGCACCATTTACTAAAATATGTGCTTTCCCACTGGCATTTCAGTATTGCTTTTATTAAGTTCCATGTTTGTTTCTGGACTGTTTATCTGTTGTTATTTTTCTAGTTTGTTTATTTATTTTATTTTCTTCTACCTCCTTTGTATTTACTTATCCTTCTATAGCTTTCACTCCTGGCCTGAAATAGGGATCATTTTATTCACTGCTGTATTTCTGGGACCTTGAACATTGTCTGATACATAATAGATAACGCAGAGTTTTTGTTTCAGAATATGTTGTGCAAACCAAGGAGAACTTCCAGGTGGCACACACAGAGGGCCTACCTGAGGGGAATTTATTATGGAAATCTCACACACACTGGAACAAGGACAGCACACAGGAATAGAGCAGGCCCAGAGTCATTTGATCTGTATGGATTTCTTGTGGCTGCTGTAACAAATTGCCTTCAAACTTGATGGCTTAAAATAACAATTCTGGAGGCCAGAAGTGTGAAATCAGTATCACTGGCTGAACTCAAATTTCTGGCAGGGAAGTGCTGTCTCCAGAGGTTCCGGGGAGAGTCCATTCCCTGACTCTTCCAGCCTCTGGTGACTGCTACCATTCCCTGACTTGCAGCCCCATCACTCTGATCTCTGTCTCCATGCTTATATATTTTCTGACCTTTGTGTGTAAGTTTCCTCTGCTATGTCTCATGTCCCCCATTATCTCTTTCTTAAAAACACTCTTGTGATTTCATTTAGGTCCCCCCTCAGGTAATTCAGAGTAATGTTTCCTTCCCCAAATCCCTAATTTAATCCCATTTTCTTCACAAAGTAACATTTATAGATTCCAGGGATTTGGAATTGTTATCTTTCGGGGACCATTCTGCCCACTATAAAATCCTTTGTGATTTGTGAGCTTAATTTTAAGCTGTGTGATTAGAAAGCAAGTTTATTTCCTGGTTAAATCAGAGTTGGGATACAAGAGCAGTATTATGATTAGCACTTGGGTACAACCTTATTCTACATTCAGCATTTTTGGTCTGGGGTTCACTTAATTCTTAACCAGGTGGAGGGGAAGATTCTGATCCTGCAGAGGACATATGGCAAAAACTGGAGACATTTTTGATTGTTCCAACATGGGGAGAGGTATACAATTATCATATAGGGGACAGAAGCCAGAGTTGTTGCTAAATATCTTTTAATGCAAGGTGAAGCTCCCACAAAAGGAATTACTTTATTTATTTAAGATGTCTATAGGGTGAGATTGAGAAACCATGTACTAATGTGATCAGGAATCCAAGCCATGCAGTTGCAATTGTATGACTTGGCAGGAAGGTGGCATGACTTATCACCTCAGCATTCATGATTTCAGAAACATCCCTGGTGAAGGGAGCTGAGGTCAAGGCCTTGGGGTTACAGCTTTTATGACTGGGCAAACTGGAACTCAGTTTGTCCCCTCAGTGTCCTGTTAGCATTTGATCACTTTAAGCATTTGACTGTATCTAGCTGGTTTCCATTGAACTTTTCAGGGAGCTGGGCTGTGGGTAACAGGTCTCAGGCAAATTAACTCTGCTGAAATAAATCTTCACATTTTTCCTATGTGGGGAATTCAGTTATTACTTTCCTGAGGAAAGAGAGTCTCAGAGAAATTAAGTAGCTTGTTCAAGGTTCCACGGTGGTGGAGACATAATTTAATCCAAGAACATTTGACTCTAGAGCCCTAGTTTTAAGTATCTGTAAAGGGTTTCAGTCTCCACATCCTCACCAATATTTTTGTCTTTTTTTTTCATAATAGACATCCTAACAGGTGTTAGATGATACCTCATTATGTTTTTTCTTTTCATTTCATGATTATTGATGTTGAACATCTTTCCATATGTTTATTGGCCATTGTATGTCCTTTTTTAAAGAAATGTCTATTCAAGTTCATAGCCAATTTTTATTTGGTTATTAGGTTTTTTATTACTAAATTGTAGGAATTCCTTAAATATTTTGGATATTAACTTCTTAATGGATAAATGATTTACAAATATTTTTTCTGATTCCACACATTGTCTTTTGTAGAGTCACTTATCATTTTTGCTTTTGTTGCCTCTGCTTTGGTCATTTCTATGGAACTATTGCCAAAACCAATGTCATAAAGCATTTCTCTCCTGTTTTAACAGTTTTATAGTTTGAGGGCTTATGTTTAAGTCTTTATTTTGAATTCAATTTTTTTGTATATGTTGTAAGGATCTAATTTCCCTCCCTTCTTCCTTTCCTCCTTTCCTCCATCCCTCAATTCCTTCCTGCCTTTCTGTGTTCCTTCCTTCCCCTACCTTTCCTTTTTTTCTCCTTTCTTTCCCTCTCTCTTTTTTCTCTTTCTCCCTTTCTCCCTCCCTACTTCCCTTTTCTCTCTTTCTCTTTCTTTCTTTCTTTCTTTCTTTCTTTCTTTCTTTCTTTCTTTCTTTCTTTCTTTCTCCTTCCTCCCTTCCTCCCTTCCTTCCTCCCTTCCCTTCCCTTCCCTTCCCCTCCCCTCCCTTCCCTTTCCTTTCCCTCCCTTCCCTCCCTTCCCTTCCTTCCTTTCCTTCTTTCTTTTCTTCCTTCTTTTCTCCAACCAACACCCCTTCCTTCCTTCCTTCCTTCCTTCCTTCCTTCCTTCCTTCTTTCCTTCCTGTTTACAGGTTTCTAACACGTTTGTTGAAGAGATTGTCCTTTCTCTTTCCTGTAGTTTGGACACCCTTGTAGAAGATCATTTAATGTAATACATACATAGATTTATTTCTGGGCTCTCTATTCTGTTCTATTGGTTTTTCAGTCTGTCTTTGTGGCAGTACTTCCCTTCCCCCACAAAAATAAAATATATCAAATTTTAGTGAGGATATGGGGAAATTAGAACACTTGTAGATTGTTGGCTAGAATGCAAAATAGTGCAACCACTATGGAATGAGGTATAGAGATTCCTTAAAAGTTAAAAATAGAGGGGTGCCTGGGTGGCTCAGTTGGTTGAGTGACTGCCTTCGGCTCAGGTCATGATCCCGGAGATCCGGGATTGAGTCCCACATCGGGCTCCCTGCTCGACGGGAGGCCTGCTTTTCCCTCTCTCACTCCCCCTGCTTGTGTTCCCTCTCTGGCTGTGTTTCTCCCTGTCAAATAAATAGAATCTTTAAAAAAAAAGTTAAAAATAGGAATATCATATGGTTCAGCAATCCTACTTCTGAGGACATATCCAAAAGAAATGAAATCAGGATCTGAAGAGATATTAGTACTCCCATGTGCACTGAAGCACTATGCATAATAGTCAAGTTATGGACACAACCTAAATATCCACAGACAGATGAGTGGATTTTTAAAAATGTGGTATATATGTACAATAGAATATTATTCAGCCTTTAAAAATGAAGTACTGCAAAATGTAACAACACAGATGATCCCTGAGGTTATTATGCTAAAGTCACAGAAGGACAAATGCTGCATGATTCTACTTATAAGAGGTATCTAAAATAGTCAGATTCATAGAAGCAAATAATAGAATGAAGTTGCCAGGGACTAGGGTAAGGAGGCCTTGAGAGTTGCTAATCAGTGGGTTTAAAATTTTAGTTATGCAGTATGAATAAATTCTAGAAATCTGCTATACAACATAGTGCCTATATATAGTAACACTATATTGTAGTTAAACATCTGTTAAGAGGATCAATAAAATGTTATGTATTTTTACCACAATAAAATGCAAGGAAAAAGAAAAACCTCTGTAGCACACTGTCTGTCATGGAGCCAAAGAAGATCAGAGTGAGACCCTAATTACCTTGGTAATTTTTCACTTTATTTTGAGGAATTAAAAGGAGTTGAACTCCTTTTTCACAGATTTATTACACAGGAAATATAAAATGTCAAATACATAAATAAAAGTGATAAACTAATGGAATCCTCAGGAAACAGAAATCTTATTGTTTGGTAGAAAACGCCCTTTCATTTACTGAAAACCTAAAGCATCTTTGTAGAATCTTACATTATCACTTGGAAAGTTTGAGAAGTATCACTTGGAAACCAGCAGCATACTTTAGGAGCATCATCTTACAGATGAGAAACTGAACAGTAGAGTCAGGTATGAGTTGTTTCAGTCTACCATGTATCTGGTGGCATAGTCTCAGTTAGACTTCTTGCTTTCTAGTGTTTATTTTACACTACATAGTATCTCTCTAGAGCCGCTACACCTCAGGCAGGACTGCTCCTTATCTTAGAACTGCTTGTGTTGTGTTATAAATTTGCATTTCTGAATAAAATTATTAACTTGAAGATGGGTGTCCTCTCAAACTCATTGTTCGGCCCATTCCTTGGCTTGGATATTAGGAAAGCATGACCCATGACCGAGTAATGCCAATAAGGGCCATTAGGGCAAAATGAAGACCACTTTTCAGCACCCTAATAATTACATGACTGGGAGAATGTTCTGCCCATGTTAGATGACTTGCTCATCAGAACACCCCTTGAAAAAAATCTTCCCGGCAAGTGTCCGTGTAAAATGAGTTATCTGTGTCTGTACCTGTTCTTCCTTCCTGCATTGGACACAACCTGAAGTAAACCCCCAATAAGTCATGCTCCTGTACAGTCTCTGACTCTTGAATGTAGATAGAACCTGTGATTTGCTTTTATCCAACAGAACATGGCAAAGATGATAGGCTCCCCTGACGACATTATGTGATATAAGACTCCATCTTATCAGACTAGAGAAAGATTCTTTTGCTGACCTTGAAGAAGTAAGCTACCATGTTATGAGAGTCTGCGACTGGGCCTTGTGGGAAGGAACAAAGGTAGTCTCAAGGAACTAAAACAAGGAGCTGGCTGACAACTAGCAAGAAAACAGAGACCTCAGTCCTACAATCATAGCAACTGTATTCCTCCAATAACTGTGAGTTTGAAAGAGGACTCCAAGGTACAGAAAGGAATTAACACCTTCATCGTAGGCTTTTGAGAGCTTGTCAAGAAGACACAGCTAACCCATGCATGGATTCCTGACTCACAAAAACTGTGGTGTAGTAAGTGCTTCTTTTAAGCTGCTACTTCTGTGGTAATTCGTTATGCAAACTAGAAACTAATACACTTCTCTCTGGGCTTGGTCTAATCTCTTCACTCATTCTTTTGGCTCCCTCTTCTCTTACTCTGTCTAGAACCTTGTTTCATTCAATTATCCTTTCATTTTACCTTATATTTGAGCTTGCCTTCTAAATTGGGGCAATTCTCCTTCAATATAAATATTCTTGCCTTTCACCAATCAATTAAGATTTTTTCTACTTAAGTGTGTATCTGAAAAACAAACAAAAAACTTTTCTTGAACACGTTTTCTCCTTTTGGGAAGAAGCTGGTACAGTATTTCTCTTCCTCTTTGAATGTCATACTATTCAAAAGAGGAATCTCTCTGTCTTCCACTCTCCCATCTCCCATCATTCCTCGATCCACTGGAATCCAACCTCTATTCTCACTACTCCTCTTAGGGAAATGACCTCCAGACACATGTATCACATTGCCTATTGGCTGACTCTTATATGTCTTAAACTAAAATCACTAAAATGAACTCACTATCTTCATACTCTATATTATTTATTGCCTAGTAGATGTTTTCATGATATAGAGGTAGTCGCCTGAAACAACAAACATGTCTTACCTTATAGTTTCGGTAGCTCAGGAATATGTGCAAAGCTTAACTGGTTGGCTTATAGTCTCTGAAAAGGTTGAAATCAAGGTGTCAATCAAGGTGTCAGCCAGAGCTGTAGTCATCTCTTGACTGCGGAAGGCTCTACTTGCAAGCTCACTGCTTTGGTAGACCTCATAAAATTTACTTGCAGTCTCATTCATGTGAGTTGAGAGCCTCAGGTCCTCACTAGTTATTGTTCAGTAACACTGGTTCCTTGCTACATAGGCCACTCCAGTGGGCTACTCACAATATGACAGGTGGTTTTGCTCAGACTGAGGGCCTTGAGAGTGAGAGGGTAAGAGCAAGAGGGCACAAGTAAAAGAGAATACGCAAGACGGATGTCACAACCTTTACCTAATCTTGAAAGTGATATCCCATCACTTGTCATTGAAAGGTCCAGACCTAAGTCCCTCAGTCTGGGAGTGGCGACCTTTGGGAGCCATTATAGAGGATGCCTACCACATACCCAAACTATCTTTCTGTCTGCATCTCTGTGTATGGAAGCACAGTTGTTTCCTCTGAGTCTCTGAACCTTGAGAATAATCTTTGCTTTTGCCCTTTTTCCACCTTTCTAATACTATCTGATCTCCTAATAAAAAAAAAGTGATATCTTCATACTTTCTTTAAATTATTCACTTCTCTTAGTTTTCATTTATTTGTTAATGATATCAGCTATGTGTGTATGTATGTGTGTGTGTATGTGTGTGCACACATGCATGTGTGTGCATGTACGTGTGCTTACTATATGCCATTGGGGGTAGGGATTTAACTGTGTCTTTGCTGACCTTTCCCCAGTTTCTAGCCCAGTACTTAAGACATAGTAGGCAGTATAAAATATTGTTAAATAAATAAAGGATTGAGTTCCAGTTTTCACACATTAGTTTTTCAATCCTCAAAACCCTATGAAATATGTGTTTTCATCATTTTATAGATGAAGAACTAAGGTGTGGAAGTGAAATAATTTGCATGAGTTATGCAGAGAGTAAGAACCATATGTGACATTTTAGAGGGCTTTATAAACTGTAAAACACTCTACAAATGTGAGTTGCTATCATTATTATCTTTTTGTTCTTGTTTTGAGCCCCTTCGTCTTCCCAGCCTTCTCCCTATTCACTAATGCTTCATATGGAGACAGGAGGAAGCACAATTCCACGAAAAGAAGGGAAAGTAATAATATTAAATGGCTGCCAAGGGATCTGGGCAATGGATTCAACAGGCTAGATCTGTCCAGCTCACCAGGGTGGCCATTCCCTCATTGAGATCCTGGGCCCACCACATGCTACTTTACAGCATGAGACAAGCGATGACACAATTTAGTGTTGGTGTTCTGCCTCATCGAAGAGAAGGCATTGTCATTATTCATTCTGGAGAACAGCCTTTAGTGCAGAAAGAAATCATGTCAGACAGAAGAGGAGAGTCTTTTCAACATAGCATTCCATCCTAAGGGAGAGAGAGAGAGAAAAGAACCAGAACAAGTGGGCAATACTGACTAGATTCCATCCCTCAACAGCACGACTCAAGTTGATCCTGAGCTATATCATCCTCTTCCCTGTGAAGAAGTAATCAGAAAGTGATACTTTATATTATTTCAATGATTTCCAATTTGTAAAGCTCTTTTATACATATTTTACCTCAAATCTCCATAATTAATCATGAAGAAGGCAGGATAGCTATAATTTCCATTTTATAGATTAGGATTTTGAGGCTTTTCGAATTTGAGGTTTTATTCAGAGGCCTGGTTAATGTGAAGTCAGATGTATGCAGTGTCTCTTTCCAGATAGTTTTGCATATATTATTTTATGAGATGCTCACAATAAAACTGTCAGACATCATTGCTATTCTCCTTTTACAGACATGGAAGTTAGAGCCTAAAGAAATAAAAAAGTGTCTTGCCTAAGGTCGTGCTGGTAGTATATGGTTGAGCCTGGTTTGGAACTCAAGTTTTTAATTCTGTATGCCCAACCTTCTTTCCAGTAAGCAAATAGTATACTTAGAGTAAGCTTGGAGTCCTAAGTCTGATGACCTAAAAGAGTGGAGAAGGAAAGAGAAAATGAAGAGCTCAGGAAGGAGTAGAGAGAAGGAAATAGTATGAAGAAGAGAGAGTTGAATGTATCATTTAGGACTGCATTGGGATTCCCAAAAGAAATTCTGTATTTTTGGATTTAAGTTCTGAAGAGGGGATAGGATGATACCCCAGTTAAAGCTTGAAGAAAGTCAACCGTATTCTTTTGCTCAGGACCCTGAGTGGTAAACCCCAGAGGAATCTCAGCCTCATAAGGGTTCTGATGGAACACAGGCCATAAGGACAATTCTACCAAGGAATCCCTGAAATTTGCAAGATAAATTGTATGGTGGATTGATGGTCCACATAGCCAAAGCAGGTGAAGGGACGGGCAGTTACAGTTCATAGTGCCCATGTTTAACAAGTGATTTAGGGTCTGTCCTCTTGCATCATCCCCTCAACTTTTTTTTTTTTTTTAAACAGCTCAAGAAAAGCCTGAAAGGAGAGACTATTTTGTTTTCAGACATCTTAAACCCCAGGGAAGACCAAGAGAACTTGTTTAGACTCCTAAGGCCCTAAACTATAAGCATGAAAATAAAGCAGCAGCTCTAAATATAATCCTGTGTTCTGAGCGAAGCAAACGCCAGAGTGAAAGCTTTCATGGTCAGATCCCTTGGTGCACTACAGCTCAAAAACATCTCAGTGGGTAATTCTAAATTCTCAAAAAATATTTGCTGTAGGCTAGAAAGCAAGTCTGAGAAGTTACCGCTTGAACATGTAATGATGGAAGAATATTTAAAGTACCTACCCCGTGTGATTAAACCTTCAACTAGCTCAGCTTTTCTCACTTAGGGATTCCCAAAGACTCTGCCTTTGCCTTAATTCACTGTCACGGACCCTGGGAGTGAAGGAGGAGGAAATTGAGATGTGGGGCCACACACCAAGTCCACAAGAGAGCCAAGGGTAGACCTCCCCTCTCCAGCTCACACTCCCAGGCACACCCTCAGAACAAAGCTCAGCTTTATTCACCCAGAAGGGGAAATTTAAACTCAGCCTTTTCTCGAACATCTCTCTTAAGCCACCGTTTTATTTATAATGCCTTTTGCTCTTCTGGACAAGTATCTGAGTGGTAATTGCCATGGGCTGAGTTTTGCACCTTGACTCCAAATCCATGTATTGAAATTCTAATTCCCAGTATCTCACAATACAACTACATGGAGATAGGGTTCTTCAGAGTTAATTAAGTTAAAATTAGGTCATTATGTTTAGTCCTTATCCATTATAACTTGTGCCCTTAGAAGAAGAGACACAGACATGTGGAGAGGGAAGACAATGTAAAGATAAAGGGAGAAGAGAGCCATCTACAAGCCAGGCAGAGAAGCCACAGAAGAAACTAACCCTGCTGACACCTTGATCTCAGACATCAGACCTCCAGAAATGTGAGAAAATAAAATTCTGTTGTTAAGCCACCCAGTATCTGGTACATTTTAATGGTAGTCTTAGGAGATTAATGTAAAGTGTGAGATATTAAAGTCTCAGTAGGAAATGTACATGGAAAGGAAGCACTGTTCAGATAACCCAGATCAAATGGAAATGTAATTTTTCATTATTATTTGAGCCCAGAGTTTAGGGGGGAGTGAAAGCTTTGACTAAATGTGTGAAGAATTGTCCCCCTTAGTCAACATTTTAATTTTTGTATAATAAGGTTAGAAAGAAACTTTTGCACAGATTTGAAGAAAAAAGCCACAAAGTTGATAGTGGTGCTTGAAAATGAGGAAGGATATTTAGATGGGTCCTATGTTACGTATAATTTTAATGTAAGTTCTTAGGTTTGTGTTGGAAAGATAATAAAACACACTGGTTAAAAGCTTGAACCCTAAAAATAAACAAACATGCATTAATCCCTTCTGCATGTACTTGGTAAATTTCTCAAATACCAATTCCTCATCTATAAATGGAAATAAAAAAGGTTCTGTATTATAATGAATACATATGAAGCATTTAACAAAGTATCTTGAAAGTAGTATCATTCAATGAGTATTAGTATTTTTGAGTTTCCATTGATAGCAAGTGGTACCTACTATCAGTAAAGCAATACATTCATTTGTATTTACTACCTCATACTTTGTGTTTCTGGGATGGGAAGAATGGCCCCAAATAGATTGAAGAGTTCTATGGAAGAGCAGGATTATTTGGTAGCCACTTTATCAGTATGGCCATGGCACTAGTGCAAAGTAGGGTGTGTGTGTGTGTGTGTGTGTGTGTGTGTGTGTGTTGGGGATGGGAGAGTGCCGTGATCATGGATGAATGATATGCACATAAATCTAATAGCTTTTTAGTACAGTGCCTGTTGACATTCCTGCTTTCTCTTTTGCTGGCTGCTTCCTTAAGTCACAGCCTGGTAATAAGAGGTAATAAAGGTTAGGTAATAAGAGAACCCTAAAGTTTCTATGATAACTGTCCTAATCGATCATGTTCCAAGAAGGATTAGTAGTCAGCTTACATGGACCATCTCACTCTGAAGTTTCCCAAAAGAACCTCGATTTAAGGCCTCTAATTCTTCAAATGCTGGGTTTTTCTTCTAGTAGGCTAAAATAATGCCGGCTACATTGAAGACATGTGATAGAATACATGTCAAAGTGGCTTTAAGTGCTTGCTTGCACCAGGCCTTGATCTCATTGCTGTGAAAATATAGAGACAATGCAGACAGAAAGCCTTTATCCAATAATTATATGGGTCATAAGTAAGAATATAGCTCTAATACAAGGTAGAAAGTTGTAAGTGTCATAAGAGAGTTATAGATCAAGTATTATGAGGACTCAGGAAATAGGAAGCATTTAAAATGGGCTTTGAGGAGATGAGAAATATGGTCTATATTTGCATTTCTGGCCAGAAATGCAAATATAGACCATCTTGAAGAAAGGCATAGTGGTGGAACGGGACAAAGCATACCTGGGGAAGAGTGAGTAACCTTTCTATACTAATAAATATGGTGCCCAGTATAAAGCAATAGAAAATCTGGAGAAAAATGAATTAATTTTTTCAGGGATCAGATTTATACAGAGGTATGCTAGAGTTGGTTCATGCCTATTCAGGAATTTTTTAAGTTGGTTGTTAAGTCTTTAGTAGCTTAAAATTGGCCATGATGAGTGAGTGATGGCAAGGGAGCAGGAGAAGAAAACAGTAGTTACCACAATTGAATAGGGGTGAGGAACAGTCCAAGGGGGCACCCAGAAGATGAACTTAAACTAATAGAGGAGATGTCATGTTTTTGGAAAAGGAAAAAGGGTTTATTTTGAACAATTTCTACTAAGAATTTCTCATGGGGCTAATTTAGGCACAGGTCTAGGTAGAAATTATGTATGTAGCTCAAACCCAGATGAACAGCTTTTTAAAAACACTGTTTAACTGAGAAGGTATGATTTGGGAAACCCAAGAAATAAAAAAAATTAATTAACTGTTACCTCTTGTCCGTGAGAATTAGAATTGACTTTATACCTTGTTTTTTTTTTTATATACTGATACACTGATCCCATGTTTCTTTATCTATAAAGGTGCATACTAATATCACCTAGGGTTACTGTGAAAAATAAATGAAATAAAGGGTGCTTCCAAACCTTCCTAATGATAATAATTATCTGTAATGTTACAGTTCACGAAAAAAAAAAAAAAAAAGAGAAAAGAATCACCTGGACAAACATATAACTTCCTGGGTCTCTTTGTAGATGAGAATGTCCACGACAGGGGTCAGGGAAGTTGTTTAATAAGAGTGTTAGGTGATTTTTATCAAGAAGATATGGAGAAAAATGATTTAAAATATGTGAAAGTACTTCAAAATACAGTAACTAGAACATAGTGGGAAAAAAAATTGAATGAATGCAATATTCAGCGAACCATTACATATTCCTTGGCTCAATCTTCATCTTTTGAATTCAGAGGAGTAATGTTAATGCTTCTTACCACCCAGAGCTTGGGGAAGGATTAGAGTCTATCACTGGAAAAGGCTCTGAGCTCCCTGGAAGTTAAATGCTGTGTAAATACCAGCTCTTAGGTTTAATTGGTTCAAAGGAAGTAGGGAGGTCGAGAAATATTTGTCTCAGAGACTACTCTCAGAATTGTGTGCATAGATCATAAGTTCCAAAAGACCAGGTTTTTCGGGGGATGTGGGCAGTAGGAAACAGCAGAGAGAGCAATGATGATCAGGAGCTGAATCTCGGAACTCTAGGGGCAGGCTGCGAAGCGGGTAGAGCCTTCCCCACTCTGGAGAGCAGTAGGTCCTGTCCCATTGAAAAATGCCTGCAGGAAAAAAAGGATGCCTGAGTTTTCCAGGTGAAATAATCTAGTCTCCAGGAAGAGGATCATTTTTAATGGCCAGGAACACCCCACTGATAGTTCTCTCTGGGGAGTCATGAAGAGGGATGAGGCTCAAAGACAGGCATTCCATGGCCTTCACCCTTCGCCATCAACTGCACATGGTGCAGTCAGCAGAGTTGAACCCCTGCCTGAGCCGGGTGAGGACAGCCCACCCCAGGTTCTACAAGAGTAGCTCATTACTTCAAGGAAGGTCTGAAAACATCTGCTGGTGGGGAGGAGGTCTGCTCCTATAGGGCAAGTGCTGATCACGACTGCTTAGGACAGTTATTCTCTCTTCTCTCTGACAACTTCATCCTTCACCTGCCCCTAAAATCCAATCAAGACCCTCTGCCCTGAATACCTTCCCTAACTCTTTCTGTCTCAGATTTCTTTTCCTCCTTGTCCTCTGTTTAGTTCTTAGAACATGGCTCAATTTAGTGGCCACAGAACAGTTTAAAAAGCATGGATCCAAAACCCAACTTTCTTGATTCCATGGTCATTTTCTGTATTGAGTATTTCAGTCAAAAACCACATTATGTTTTTTATACACGATTGTGTATGTGCTTAACTTCTTTGGTTACTCATAAATCATTGTATACACAGAAAGACGTCCCTCACTTTCCTGTTACTGTCTTCTAACATGATAGGCTAATAAATATTCTTAATTATCTAGAAAAGGGCATGATATGGGTAACCCATAAGCACCAGATGATTAGAAAGTGATATGCGTAAAACTCTAGTTGTTTAGTTCAGACAGCTATCACACTGAATGTTTCCATAAGCTTTCCTACCAGCTAGGAGGTGGAGAATAACTACCAGAAACATACTATGGAGTAGAGAGTCTGTGGCTAAAATATAATTGCTAGTGTGTGTTGGCCATGGAAAAGTCACAAAATGGAAAATTCACTTGGACAGTCAGGAATTACCAGTAACAAGACATGGTTTCCTCTGGGAAGCTTATAACAATGAGTAATTTTAAAACATAGGAAGTAATTCCTATTCACTAGAAGAAATGTTTTACATATTACTTGAGTTTTCTCTAGAGAGTAGAAAAGTAGTACAATAAAGTCTTCATTATTCAGAATTTATGATTATTTGCCTAGGAATGGTCCTACATTCACCTTTGTTTTCACTTTCACTAAAGAGTAATTTGAATACAAATATTATATGATGGAGTTATCACCTGGAAATATTAAACTTGTTTCAGAAAATGTTTTCAAGAAATTTTTAATTACATTTAAAATTATAAATCATCTTACCTCTTTATCATGCAAGGATCCCTAGGAACATAGATAACTAGAGTAATTTTTGAGAATACGGTTGTGTTCTTTTTTTTTAAAAGCTTCTGAAATTTAGACTTCTCATAAGTTAGACTTCTCCACTTCAGCTTGTCTTTCAAGTATTTTTCAGCTCTTCCCACTTAAATCAGTATCATGGCAAATTTGAGGTTGACAGAAATCAAGTAACATAATAATGGTGATGATGCCGATAACTAAGAGAATTTCCTTACCTAACCTAATTGTGTTTGAAAATAATACTGAACTTCCTATTTGCTGATAATCTGTTTTCTTTGAGCCTTTCTGACTTTTCAGGATGGTTGATTTATAGGATTAACATAATAACTCCGGGACTGCGCATAGATTGAAGTCCCTGTTCTTTGTAAAGAATTAGTGAGTTCTGTGAGTCCCCATGGGAGAGATGGTCAGACTGGATGGGAGGCTTGTGATAAAGAGGGTGAAGAAGGAAGGAATGTAGATTTCATCATTGCCCAGAATTAGGTTGAGGAGGGATAACTTACAGCATGCAGCTAACCAGAGGCACCAAGATCAAAGGCTGACTGCCATGTATCCAGGAAGCATAGGACTGTGTAGGGAAGAAGGAGGAAAGCAGATGTTAAAATCAAAGAAATCTGAAAAAAGGTTTGGTAAATGGCTCTAAATAGGCCACAGGGGACATCTTCATAGGAAAAGTTGAGAGGAAACCTGACAGGTTCAGGAGATTAGTTGATTTCTTTTTTTCTCATCTCTTCCTTTGCTCCTCACTCTTCTTCCACTCCCTTCTCCCCAAAGGACCAACAATTAATTGACTAAACCACAAGAGCTCCCTGGGTAGATGTTGACTTTCATCACTTTACCTTCCTCCTCTGTTGTTGGGCTGAAGATAATGGCTACAATGAACAACAGGTCATGTCCTAGAGCAGAGAAAGGGAGGTAAAACTACTTCTCCATGGGAGAGAGAAGCTGGCATTTATAATCTAACAATAGAACCAGAAAACCTCTGCTAATAATCTGTAGATCTCTTATCATCTCAGGCCATCTCTGTTCCAGCCCTCTCAGAATTTTTCAGGAATCCCAGTGTGGGAGAGATATTCTCTTCTAGTATTCGTGGCTCCATCCCTCCATCCTTATCCTGCTCCTGAAGATGAGGACAATGCAGAATGAAGAAGCCCGGTTTTGCAGCCACATACACCTAAATTTGAATCCCAGTTCTAATACTTGCTAGCTATATGACCTAGAACAACTTACTTAACATTTGATTCTCAGTTTTGACACATCTATCTTGGCAGTGATGGTATGAGGGTAGAAACATTGTCTAAAATACTGGCACAGTGCTGGGAGCATAGTATTTACCTTATAGGATTACTGGGTAGATTATGGAAGAAATAGCATAACACTGTGGTTAAAGGTACAAACTCTGGGATTAGACTGCGGGTTCAAATCCTGGCTCTGTCCTCATTGGCTGTGAGACTTTGTGCAAGGTGTTTAATCTCTTGTTTTAGTTTTCCAATCTATAGCTTATGGATAATAATAGCACTTAGTTTATGGGATTATTACATGGATTAAATTAGGATTATTTTTAAATCACTAAGAATAGCCCCTGGTATATAGTAAAAGTTATAGAAATGTTTGTTAAATTTAAAAATAATGAAATGTAGTACATAAAACATTTTAACATGCTATATCTAGTACATAATCATAATTTTAATATTAGTATAATTAGCTCATGATTTTTGAATTATGACTTTGTAACCTTAACAAATAACTTCTTTTATATGAATTTTGAAAAGCTCTGCAGTAAAATAAACCACACAATTATAAATACCAGGG
The DNA here is from genome assembly GCA_004023965.1 of Spilogale gracilis. Taxonomy (NCBI): domain Eukaryota; kingdom Metazoa; phylum Chordata; class Mammalia; order Carnivora; family Mephitidae; genus Spilogale; species Spilogale gracilis. The sequence continues at coordinate 412,970 of PITA01000058.1, forward strand.
TGGTAGAAAATTTAAAAAGATCATCTTGTGTGGTGGTTTTAAAAATGACCCCAAAGTTCTTTGGCTCTTACCTTATCAAGAGATAAGGTTTCTGTTACCTCCCATTGAATCTGGGCTCCGTAAATACTTATATGATATTTCAGTGTAGATGTGATGTTTCAACTTTCTGTCTCTTGCAATGCTTGGTCTTAGAACCTAGCCACCATGCCCATATGGGGGGAATTAATGGATGCCTCTAATTGGCTGAACTCCCAGCTGTCCTATGCACCTTGAAAGTGCATCCTTTCTACCCCAGTCAAGCCACCAAACCTGCCATGCATGGAACAGACTAGCTGTTCCTGCTATGCCGGCCCAAATTAGAGACTTAAGCAAAAACTTTGGTTGTTTTCAATCATTAGTTTGGGGAGGTTATGCAATAATAGTAGGTGGAATGTCTGGGATTGATATGTACTAGAAAGAAGAGCGAGATGGTATAAAGAGTGATGAGATGTGTATGTGTTAGGGAAAGATATTTCCATTTTAGCAAAAGTGTTTAGGAGATACTGTCTAAGGAGGTGACATTTAAACAATGATCAGAATGAAGCGAGGAAGCTGGTTTTATAGATCCATGAGGAGGAGAATTCCTAGCAGAAGGAAGAGTAGTTGTAAGGTCTGAGGCAGGAATACATTCACATGTTCAACAAATGATAAGGAGGCCTTTGAGGTTGTAAAGGAATGTGCAAGGGGCAGATTGATCTCAGAGAAAGAGAGGACTTAGAGGCCATGTAAAGTAAGTTTAATTCTAAGTGAGAGAAAAAGTCATTGGAGAGTTTTGATCATTGCATTTACTTTTATTGAGGTAAAATTTACATGAAACAAAATGCACAGTTTGATAAGTTTTGATAAATATATACTCCAGTGTGTATAACGAGTCATCACAAAAAGTTATCTTTTGCTCTCTATCCATCTGTTCCCATCCCTGTCTAATAGGAAACCACCATTCTGATTTTCATCACTGTAGGTCAATTTTACTTATTCTTGAAATTAATATAAATGGAATTATATAATGAGTGCATCTGTTTTGTATCTGGCTTCCTTAAATGTTTTTGAGATTCATCCTTGTTACTCATGCATCAGCAGTTCATATTTTAATGGGTGAGTGGTATTTGGTTCTATGAAAATATCACAGTTGGTTTATCTGTTGTAATATTTAGACATTGGGTTATTTTCAGTTTTTATCCACTACAAGGAGAACTTCTATAAATATTCTTGTACACAGGTCTTTTTGTGGGCACATGTTTTCATGTAGAATTGGTGGGTTAGAAAGTAAATGCCTGTTTAACTCAATAATAACCCAAACAGTTTTCTGAGCTCTTTGTGCAATAGTATACTCCCCCAGCAATGTTTTAGAGTTCCAGTTATTCAGATTACCAGCCAACATTTAGGGTTGTCTGTTCTCTCTCTTTTGCCCTTGCTTCTTCTTTCCACAGCAGTCTTAGATTCTGTGTTCTTCATGCACTACCACAGGACGAGATAGTAAAAGGTCTTGAGAAAAGACAGTAAGTTCCTAAAGAGAATTTCAGTATTTTTATACCCATTTACATGTTAAAAATATCTGTTGAACTGAAATAAGTTCTTGATCTCCATTTTTACAGTGCACTTCAATATTTGACAAAGCTTCTTTTTGTAAGACGAAATTCTCTTTAATTCCAGAGGTAGCTCTTGTATTTTATTTTCAGAAAATGTGGGATTTTGTCTTCTGTAGTATAACTTTTCCATATTTCAAAACAAGTCGTCACACTTTTTTCTTTTAACATTTTCATGTAAATATAATTTTCAATCTTTTTATTTTTTATTATTTTTTTGATTAATTTTTTTAAAAATTTATTTTGCTTTATTTTTTCAGTGTTCTAAGATTTATGCCCCACATCCAGTGCTCCATGCAATATGTGCCCTCAATACCCACCACCAGGCTTACCCATCCTCCCAGCCTCTCCCCTCCAAGACCCTCAGTTTGTTTCTGAGTCCAAAGTCTCTCATGTTTCATCTCCCTCCCCGATTTATCCTACTTCCCATTTCCTTTCCTTCTCCTACTGCCCTCCATATTACTCCTTATGCTCCAGAAGTAAGTGAAGCCATATAATACTTGACTTTCTCTACTTGGCTTATTTCACTCAGCACAATCTCCTCCAGTCCAGTCCATGTTGCTACTGAAGTTAGGTATTTATCCTTTCTGATGGAGGCATAATATCCATTGTATATATGGACCATATAATCTTTATCCATTCATCTATTGAAGGGCACCTTGGCTCTTTCCACAGGTTGGTGATTGTGGCCATTGCTGCAATGAACATTGGGGTACATATGGCCCTTATTTTCACTACATCTGTATCTTTGGTGTAAATACACAGTGCAGGGTTATAGGGCAGCTCTATTTTTAATTTTTAAGGAATCTCCACACTGTTTTCCAAAGCAACTGCACCAACTTGCATTCCCACCAACAGTGTAAGAGGGTTCCCCTTTCTCCACAGCCTCTCCAACACTTGTTTCCTGTCCTGTTAATTTTGGCCATTCTGACTGGTGTAAGGTGGTGTCTCAGTGTGGTTTTGATTTGAATTTCCCTGATAGCTAGTGACGCTGAACATTTTTTAATGTGTCTGTTAGCCATTTGTATGTCTTCTATGGAGAAGTGCCTCTTCATGTCTCCTGCCTATTTTTTGATGTGATCATCTTTATTTTGGATGTTTAGTTTGAGGGCTTCTTTATAGATCTTGGATATCAGCCCTTTGTCTCTAGTGTCATTTGCAAATATACTTTCCCATTCTGTGGGTTGCCTCTTTGTTTTGTTGACTGTTTCCTTTGCTGTACAGAAGCTTTTTATTTTGACGAAGTCCCAAAAGTTCATTTTTGCTTTTGTTTCCTTTGGCTTTGGAGATGTGTCTTGAAAGAACTTGCTGTGGCCTATGTCAAAGAGGTTACTGCCTATATTCTCCTCTAGGATTTTGATAGATTCCTGTCTCATGTTGAGGTCTTTCATCCATTTTGAGTTTGCCTTTGTGTGTGGTGTAAGAGAATGGTCTAGTTTCATTCTTCTACATGTAGCTGTCCGGTTTTCCCAGCACCATTTTTTCCTGCTTTGTTGAAGATTATTTGACCATAGAGTTGAGGATTTATACCTGGACTCTACTCTGTTCCGTTGGAGTATTTCTCTATTTTTGTGCCAGTACCATGCTGTCTGGGTGATCACAGCTTTGTAATAAAGCCTGAAGTCAGGTAACGTGATGCCCCCAACTTTGTTTTCTTCTTCAACAATTCCTTAGTGATTTGGGGTCCTTTTTGCTTCCATATAAATTTTAGGATTATTTGTTCCAGTGCTTTGAAAAATGTTGGTGGTATTTTGATCGGGGTGACATTGAAAGTGTAGATTGCTCTGCGCAGTATAGACATTTTAACAATGTTTATTCTTCCAGTCCATGAGCATGAAATGCTCTTCCATTTTTTTGTGTCTTCTTTAATTTCTTTCATGAGTGTTCTGTAGTTCCTTGAGTACAGATCCTTAACTTCTTCGATTTGGTTTATTTCTAGGTATCTTAGGGGTTTTGGTGCTATAGTAAACGGAATTGATTCTCTGATTTCCCGTTCTATATTTTCATTGTTACTATATAAGAACAAAACTGATTTCTTTGCATTCATTTTGTATCCTGCCACATTACCAAATTTTTGTATGAGTTCTAGTAGTTTGGGGGTAGACTCTTTTGGGTTTACCCTATACAGTATCATGTCATTGCAAAGAGAGAGAGTTTGACTTCTTCTTTGCCAATTTGAATACCTTTTTTTGGTTGTTTTCTGATTGCTGTTTCTAGGACTTCTAATACTTTGTTGAACAATAGTGGTGAGAGTGGGCATCCTTGTCTTCTTCCTGATCTCAGTGGGAAGGCTGTCAGTTTTTCCTCCATTGAGAAGGATATTCACCGTGGGTTTTTCATAGATAGATTTTATGAGATTGAGGAATGTTCCCTCTATCCCTATACTTTGAAGAGTTTTAATCAGAAACGGATGCTGTATTTTGTCAAATGCTTTTTCTCCATCAATTCAGAGGACCATGTGGTTCTTCTCTTTTCTCTTATTGATTTGTTCTATCACATTGATTGATTTGTGAATGTTGAAGCATCCCTATATCCCAGGGATAAATCCCACCTGGGCGTGGTGGATAATCTTTTTAATGTATTGTTGGATCCTATTAGCAAGGATCTTGCTAAGAATCTTGACATCCATATTCATCAGGGATATTGGTCTGAAGTTCTCCTTTTTGATGGGGTCTTTGTCTGGTTTGGAGATTAAAGTAATGCTGGCTTAATAGAAAGAGTCTGTAAGTTTTCCTTCTGTTTCTATTTTTTGAAACAACTTCAGAAGAATAAGTATTATTTCTTCTTTGAATGTTTGGTAGAATTCCCTAGGGAATCCGTCAGGTCCTGGGCTCTTGTTTTTGGGGAGGTTTTTGATCACTGCTTCAATCTGGTTACTAGATATTGGTCTATTCAGATTGTCAGTTTTTTCATGTTTCAGTCATGGAAGTTTATAGGTTTCCAGGAATGCATCCATATCTTCTATGTTGTTTAACTTTTTGGAATATAACTATTGATAGTAATTTCTGATGATTGTTTCTATTTCCTTGGTGTTAGTCGTGATCTCTTTCGTTTCATTCATAATTTTATTAATTTGGGTCTTCTTCCTTTTCTTTTGGATTAGTTTGGCCAATGGTTTATTGATCTTATTAATTCTTTCAAAGAACCAGCTTCTAGTTTCGTTGATGTGTTCTACTGTATCTCTAGTTACTAATTCATTGATATCTGCTCCAATCTTAATTATTTCCATCTTGTGTGTGGGGTTGGTTTAATTTGTTGTTGATTTTCCAGTTCTTTAAGGTGTAATGAGAGTTGGTGTATTCGAGATTTTTCAATTTTTTTGAGTGAGGCTTGGATGGCTATGTATTTCCCCCTTAGGACTGCCTTTGCCATATCCCATAGGTTTTGGATCGATGTATCTTCATTCTCATTGGTTTCCATGAAGTGTTTCAGTTCTTTGATTTCCTGGTTGATCCACAGATTCTTGATCAGGATAGTCTTTTTTTTTTTTTAAGATTTTTATTTATTTATTTGATAGAAACACAGCTAGAGAGGGAACAGAAGCAGGGGGAGTGAGAAAGGGAGAAGCAGGTCTCCCGCCAAGCAGGGAGCCTGATGTGGGGCTCGATCCCAGGTCTCCAGATCATGACTTGAGCCAAAGACAGTCGCTTAACCTACTGAGCCACCCAGGCGCCCCTGAGCAGGATAGTCTTTAGCTTCCAAGTGTTTGATTTTCTTCTGAACTTTTTGTTGTGGTTGAGTTCCAGTTTCAAGGCATTGTGGTCAGAGAATATGCAGGGAATAATCTCAGTCTTCTGGTATTGGTTGAGCCCTGATTTGTGACCTAGTATGTGGTCTTTTCTGGATAACATTCCATGTGCACTCAAGAATGAGTATTCTGCTGTTTTAGGGTGGAATGTTCTGAATATATCTATGAGATCCATCTGGTCCAATGTGTCATTCAAACCTCTTGTTTCTTTGTTGATTTTCTGTTTAGATGATCTGTCCATTGCTGAGTGTGGTGTGTTAAGATTAATGTATTCATATCAATATGACTCTTTATTTTGCTTAACAGTTGTCTTATGTAGTTAGCTGCTCCCATGTTGGGGGCATAAATATTTACAATTGTTAGATCTTCTTGGTGTATAGACCCTTTAAGAATGACGTAGTGTCCTTCTGTGTCTCTGACTACAGTCTTTAGATTAAAATCTAATTTGTCTGATGTGAGAATCGCTACCCCGGCTTTCTTTTGAGGTCCATTGGCATGAAAGATGGTACTCCATCCCCTCACTTTCAATCTGGAAGTGTCTTTAGATTCAAAATGTGTCTCTTGTAGATAGCATATAGCTGTTGTTTTATCCAGTCTGTAGCCCTTTGCCGTTTTATTGGAGCATTTAGGCCATTCACGTTGAGAGTGATTATTGATAGGTACATTTTTGTTGACATTATGTTGCCTGTGAAGTTCATGTTTCTATAGATTACCTCTGTAAATTTCTTTTCTGTGTCAGTCTTGGGTTCGTTCCTCTTTTATAGAAACCCCCCCCCCCTTAATATTTCTTGTAGTGCTGGCTTGGTAGTTGCATAATCTTTTAGACCTTGGTTGTCCTGGAAGCTCTTTATCTCCCCTTCCATTTTTAAAGTCAGTCTTGCTGGGTACATTATCCTTGGTTGTATATATTTTTTCATTTAATTTCCTGAATATGTCTTGCCAGCTCTTTCTGGCTTGCCAGGTTTCTGTGGATAGGTCTGACATTATTCTGATGGTCCTCCCTCTGTACGTAAGGGGCCTTTCCCTCTAGCTGCCCTTAAAACATATTCTTTGAATTTATGAGTCATGAATTTGACAGTTATGTGCATGGAAGGTTTTCTAGCCTCATTGATCTTGGGGGGTGTCCTCTCTGCCTCTAGGACATGAACACTTGTTTCATTCCCCAGATTATGGAAATGTTCATCCAGGATTTGTTCAACTATATCTTCTAACCTTCTCTCTCTCTCAACTCCCTCAGGGATTCCAATAATTCTGATATTGGAGCATTTCATGGCATCGTTTATTTCCCTAATTCTATTTTCATGGGATTTTAGGTTTTTGTTCCAAGACCTCTGCTCCTCCTTCTCAATCAGTCTGTCTTCTAGATCAGTAATGCGATCTCAGTTTCACTTACCCTAGCTGTTAGTGTATTTAAATTAGATTGAATCTCTTTGATAGCCTTTGTAACCTCCGCCAGTTCGGCTTTCACTTCTGCCCTTAGAGCTTCTATCTTGCCACTAGTGTTATTTTCCAATTTAGCCATTACTTGGATGATTGCTACCCTGAATTCCATTTCTGTCGTATTGTTTGTGTCCATATCAAGTAGTTCTGTGACAGGGGTTGCAGTCTCTGAGTTTTTCTTCTGTTGGGTGTTCCTCCTCCCAGTCATTTTGGTGAGGGGTGTTTGAGGGGATGTATAGCTGAATATATCAATCACGGTCCAGGCGAGTTACTCGTTGGAAGGTTTCGGATTAATCAGAAGTCACCACAGAAAAGGAAGAAGAAAGAAAAAAAGAGAGAGAGAAAGAGAAAAGAAGCAAGAAAAAAACTCGAACAAAATGGGCCCAAATGGTAGGATTTATATGGCACAGAAATGAAAAAGAATAAAGAAGACCATCAAAAGTAAAAGAAAAGGGAAGAAATCAAAAAGCAAAACCCAGCCCAAATGACCCCTTTATTTATAGATTACAAAGGCAAAAAAACAAAAAACACACAAAAACAGTGACAGAAGAATAGGATAGGAAGGTGAGTACCCTCCTTGTGGGCGAGGAATGTATTTCAGTTCCTCCTGAGTGTATCTTTTTATTATTGTTAGAGGATTCCACTTTCTAGAGATATAACGAAATTAAAACTGGTTTATATATAGGGGCAGTATGAATAGGAATGAAGTATTACCTTGAAGCTTATATATATATGTATATTTAAAAGAAAAAAGGAAAAAAAGAAAAAAGAAAAAAACACATGTGTTTGAAAAAATTTCAAGGTAAAAGTTATTACGGAGTGTTATATTAAGTATCACGTAATAATAAGTGGCTTAAAAAATAAAAGAACAAAACCATGAGAAAGAATTTAAAATTTAAAATGAAAACTTGAAAATAAATATAAAAAGAAGTTAAAAAGAAAATAAAATGAAAAGCTGTATCTATAAAATATACATCCAAAAAGAAGATGAACACATCAAAAAATAGGTGAGAGACATGAAGAGGTACTTCTCCATAGAAGATATACAAATGGCTAACAGACACATGAAAAAATGTTCTTCGTCACTAGCTATCAGGGAAATTCAAATCAAAACCACACTGAGATACCACCTTACAACAGTCAGAATGGCCAAAATTAAAAGACAGGAAACAACAAGTGTTGGAGAGGCTGCGGAGAAAGGGGAACCCTCTTACACTGTTGGTGGGAATGCAAGTCGGTGCAGCCACTTTGGAAAACAGTGTGGAGATTCCTTAAAAATTTAAAAATCGGGGCGCCTGGGTGGCTCAGTTGGTTAAGCAACTGCCTTCAGCTCAGGTCATGATCCCGGAGACCCGAGATCAAGTCCCACATCGGGCTCCCTGCTCGCAGGAAGCCTGCTTCTCCCTCTCTCACTCCCCTAGCTTGTGTTCCCTCTCACTCTGTGTTTCTCTCTGTCAAATAAATAAATAAAATCTTAAAAAAAAATAAAAATAGAGCTACCCTATGATCCTACAATTGCACTACTGGGTATTTACCCCAAAGATACAGATGTAGTGAAAAGAAGGGCCATAGTTACCCCAATGTTCATTGCAGCAATGGCCACAATCGCCAAACTGTGGAAAGAGCCAAGGTGCCCTTCAACTCATGAATGGATAAAGAAGATGTGGTACATATATAAAATGGAATACTATGCCTCCATCAGGAAGGATGAATATCCAACTTTTGTAGCAACATGGACTGAATTGGAAGAGATTATGCTGAGTGAAATAAGCCACATAGAAAAAGTCAAGTATCACATGGTTTCACTTACTTGTGGTGCATAAGGGGTAATATAGAAGACAGTAGGAGAAGGAAAGGAAATGGGAAGTAGGGTAATTCAGTGAGAGAAATGAATCATGAGAGACTTTGGACACAGAAACAAACTGAGGGACTTGGAGGGGTGGGGGTGGGGGGATGAGTGAGCCTGGTGGTGGGTACTGAGGGCACCTACTGCATGGAGCACTGGGTGTGGGGCATAAACAATGAATCTTGGAACAGTGAAAAAAATAAAATAAATTTAAAGGCAAATATATATATATTTGTATACACACACACATACACACACACACACACACACACACACATGTGGGTAGTACCAGGAGCTTAATATATTGTTTTTTCCCTGATGTTGGGATTTTATAATTTTATGGAGACCCTTTGGTGTTGTCCTCTTGTTCTTTTGGCTGGTCTTCTGGGAGAGAGGCCTGCTGTGTTGTTTTTCAGTCAGTGTTGCTGGGCTGAGTCTCTCCGCCCCCTATTTTGGAGCTCGGCTCTATGGAAACTGGCTTTTCAAGCTTTTGTTCTCAGAGGATTTGTTCTTTTGCGGTTTTTTGCAGCTTAGAAAGTCATGCCAATGTAAGCTGTCTGTACCCAGACCTCGGTCTCAGAGAGATGCTTCAGTCAGCTCCCTCTGGGTGGTGTGGGGCACACAGACTCCCCCTCTGCACTCTCCCCTGCACTCCACCACCTCTCACAGGTAGCACACACTCCTATCCGCTCGTCTGAATGGCGCCCAAAGCGCCCGCTTGTCACTTCACTCCCCTGCCACAGAAACCACAAGTGATATCGGTTTGTGCATGCTTGTCGCTGTCCGGATGCTCTCTGGAGCCCACACCCATGCTGGGAGCACTGAGACCCTGTGGTTCCGCACATTGTGTGGGATGCTGCAGGAAGGGTCACTTCAAGGGCAGGTTGTGGTGCCTAGCCCAAGCAGTGGACCAAGCGGTGTTCAGGGCTTCCCACTGCCTGGTTCCCTCAGGAAGCGCTTTCCACCCTCCACCTGGAGCCGAAGCTTTATGTCCCTGCCAGGGGCCATCGGCTTTCCCCTGTTGCTCTTAAGACTGTTTGTTTTTGAGTCCTTTTAACCAGATTGCAATTTGATGCTGGTCCCCAAGCACAGGGCACTTTCATATTGGAGTATTACCTTCCAATGTGTCACTTCTGATGGCTCCATCCCCCTCCTCTTTGTCCTCCGGAATGAGCCCAAGTGTTCTGGCTCCGCTTTACCTCTCCGTGGATGCTCTTCTGCCCCGGTGGAGATCCAGAAATGTGTAGTCCTACATCTCAGGCTTATTTCATGGGTGTTCACAGTGTTCTTGTAGATACTTAGCTCTCTTCAGGGGACCCTTTGAAATGAGGTTTCGTACTTTTTCGCCATCTTGCCCCTCCTCCTATGTATCACCTTCCAATTCTTTTAATCAGGTGTTCGGCTATTCTCAGAAGTGCTTCTAAATGAAGTACATCTAGTTATTCAGTTAAATCAACAGTCTCAGGTTTCAAAGCAGTGATTTCAACTATAAATTTACTTTAAGTCTCTCTCTGCATTTATGTATAGGTAAGCCAGTGTGAGTTGGTTTTCATGAGTTGTACAATATTTCTACTTAACGTTTTTTTCCAAGAATGAAACTATGCGTGATCTCCAGCCACATGTGTGCTCTGTGTGTGTGTATGTGTGGAATTTTATATCTGAATAAACACAGCTGCACTTACTAAATTGTATGACCACACAAACTCACATGCATGCGCATACACACACACCCTTGCACCACACAAAGCATTCAGATAATTTCCAGTCAGGGTGTTTATTTGAAGGGGTTATGGTGTGGTCACTCAAGTATGTCCTCTTGCTTGGTTTATTAGATTCTTGTGTTGTTGTGTTAGGGATCAGAAACAGTCTGCCCTAGATTTTTAAGTGTCCTTGCTATGGCCGTTCTTTCCCACTTTCATCCTTTACGTAGCTTTCTCTTATGTTCCAGGAACTGAAAAAAAAATCATCCCATGCATGGCTGGTGTAAATGGGAAGGGACAATAGCCGATAATGTAAACCATTTTTCAAATAGGAGACTACTCTTCTTAAAAACATTTGACAATTTAGCTTCTCTTTTAAAAAATATTTTATATAAAGTAAGGGAGAAAAGAACATATTTGATGTGGTTCCTAAGCCTCTCACCATTTTCACATGGGTTAAATACTCATAAAGAAAAGTGATTGAGCTCTTATTGTATACATTTCATTCGAACAAAAGATAATGTGTTTACTATATTGAATTATAATTTATTATTCTATGTGTCTGTCTTTCCTAACTGGTAATAAATGAGAACTAATGTTTTATTAACCTTTGCTATCTCTAATAAGAAGTATGGTCCTGGGCACATAGTAATTCCCCTCCCCCACTGTCAAAAAATGCTGAATTGAATGAATTTTGAATTCCACTAGAATCTCAAAGCAGCTTATGATAGAAGTATAAAATAGAAGGCTGTCCAAAAAGATCTTCTGTACCAGTCTGTACCGGTCTGATTAAACAGCTCTTGTTAAGGCTTCCAATAAGCTCCATCATATGAAATCCAATAGCAAATTATCAGTGCTATATATTTTCACGTGCTCCTATTGTTCTTTTTTTTCCACTATTACGCCACCACCCATGCCCCACACTATTTAGTCCTCACAAAATAGTCAGGGTTTCTCTTCTAAAACACAAGTTAGGTTGTGTCAGTTTCATGTTTAAAACCTTTTAAAGTCTCCCCAACTCACATGGAATTCAATCCAGAGTTCTTACCATGGTCTTTAAGGATCTACATGTTTTGCCCCTGATCATATTTCTGGCCTCCTCTGCCACTTCTCCATTGTTGACTCTGCTCCAGACATACTGGTCTCCTCGCTGTTCCTTGAGCTTGCCAAGCATATGCTGTCCTCAGGGTTTTGCATATGCTGTTTGCCTATCATTTTCTTCCTTCAGAATCTACATGGCTTACTCCCTACTTCACTGAATGTTAAATTGCGTTTCTGTGACAACTTTTTGTAAAATAACCTGTCTCATTCTCTAGCTCCTTGCTTTATTTTCATAATACATATCATTATTGTCCATTAAATATCTTGATGTTTGTTTTTTGTTCATCTTTTCACTAGAATGCAACTTTGTGGTTGCATGGATTTGGACAGGTTTATTCACTGTGGTTTCCTGGGAGCCTCGAACAGTATCTGCCAGATTGGAGGCACTCATAAAGGTTTGTTTCATACAAATGAATGAAATATAAGTCTATTAGCCACTTTTTTTCTTGAAATGTGGTTTAAGTGATCCTTCAAAGCCTCAAGAAATGGCTTTTCCCAATATCTCTTAGTACACAATGCTGAGTTTTGAGTAGGAAGTGAGTAAGATAGAATCAAGAATCTTAAAAAAAAGAATCAGTGTTACTATTAGGAATAATCTGATTAAACGTCACTGGAAGAAAAATGTTTCTGCTACCCTTGCACACCTGATATGCTTCAGAAAGAATGGCTAGGCTCAGGCATTTAAGCTAAACACAGTAAGTCCTGAGTGTCTTACTCTGCCTAAGCAGTGAAGGGGACAGCCATGAATAAAAACTCATTAGATTAAGTGATAGCAGCAAAACCGTAGCAAATGGACATGGTAGACACCCAGTTCTTTCTCTGTATTGGCATTTGGAAGCAGGAATGACTCCTTTGAAATAAATAAGTACCCAGGTTTCTTGGAAAATTTGGGTGGGAGACCTTAAAATACAATGGATGCATTTCTTTGTTTTTCTTCTGCGAAAAGCTTAGACCCAGAGGTAATGCCCAAATATTGGAATCAGTTAAAACACCAGTACATTAAAGTTCTTTTAAAAAGTTACTTTACTATCTGTTTTTTTTTAATGTCTTATTCTTTTGGTATTTTCAGTCTATAAGTCAGTTAAATCCTTTTGGTAAGTAGAAGGATACAAACTGCAAATAAGTATACTTGATTATTTAGATGACCATCTTACCTTATGATTTTATGATTTTTCTCTAAGTCAAATGGGAAGTCAATGTCAGAGATAGAAATTAGATTCTATCTCTCTTAAAGGAATTCACATTTCATGTCTTCTTATGGATTTTTACATGGAATTCCAAATCTGTATAACATTCACAAATGTCTATCAAGTACAAAACATTTTATTATACCCTAACAAAAAGCTAGTTAGAGATGTATAGCATCTCTATTAATGCAACGTAACACCTATTGCAAGAGAAGCCTTATATATTGTTAGCAATAAATCTTTTAGTCTTGATTTCATAATTTCATAAGTATGAAGAAAATTGGGGTTTTGTATAGTTTTTATTGTGGAGATCACTAAAAAGTCCATTAAGATTGGAAATGTCAGCCTCCAAGGGTCAGACTATTCTGAATGAAAGGTCCCCATAGAAACAATAAGGCCATACTTGTACATTGCAACAAAATCCCTCATGGGATAGTTAATTCAAAACTCAGACCATATTCTTGATAGATTGGTAGTCAGTTGACATATGACAATCCACGTGATCTTCCAAACCTACAGAATAGCCAAGTTGTCTAAAATGTTAGTCTTTGTTGTTGTAATCTAGTTATAATCTATATGAATGAAGCAAAGGTATGCTGTGCTTTAAGCAATGATAAAATAAGATAAACATAAGTTTGGCATGAATACAAATTAAAGCAAAAGAAGAAGGATATAGTCATAAATCTGCATTTATTTATATGAGTTCTGAATAAAAAAGATAGATGACTGGATTGGGAGATAAAATGTTGAGGAAAGGGTGAAAGAAAGAAAAAGGAAATACATGCAGTGTGTTCCCCCCAAACCCACCACTATTACTAAAGAACAATGTGTGTAAAACCTTAATCAGTTGCATCTCTTTGAGGTGGTATTCCAATTCTGATTTTTTTCCCCAGATTTCTGAAATCTATTTCCATTTCTAGTTTAATGTCTCCTTCAGTGATAGTTATTGAATAACTCCTTCTTTTAATTCTCTTTTCAAGCCTAAAAAATGAATGGTTACTTAAATAATCAGCAACAATAATCAGTAATAGCAGTAATCAGCAGAATGTTTTGTTGTGTCCTAAATACAGAAAACAAGAGAAAATATGTTCAGGATTTTTTTTTTCAAGAAATGTAGCTAATTTATTAAATGAGTAAATGTGGGAAATTATGCAAACAATGTCTGGAATGATTCTCTAACCACTCCAATTTATCATTTAGTCATTCATTAATTCATTTGACTATTTTTGAGTATCTGCTTAATGGTAAATCCAGTGCTGAGTTCAGGAATAAGAGATTCAGAATTGTTTACTGAAGAAATTATAAAACTTGTTTGCAACAAAACTTTTATATAGGCAAATTGAAATACACAAGTCAAGAATACATAATTATTTCTGTATTTACCAGAGTAAAGCATCTGTGCCATCTCCATACCTGGTAGTTCTAAGAACGTTGCTTTTCTCTTGAACAGTAACACACTACCTTTTCTTTAGGTTTTCCAAGGGAATCCAGTCTTGATGTGAGAACCACTACTTGATTATCAGTAGCCTCTATGGAACAGCTGAAGGTCAAGAGGCATGGGTTACCTATTTCCAAGTCTATCCCCCTTCTACACTGAAACTGGTCTGTCACCTGTCTCATGATCTTATGAATGCTGAGTCTAAAGTCTAACCTCCAAAACTTTATCTCGCTTATCTGCAGCAATTAATGTGGATACTCTTTCCTTGGAAGGCTCTCTTTATTGACTTCCTGTGACACCATACTTTCCTAGTTTTTGTCCTTTCAGACCACCCCTTCTCAGTCTGTTTCTTTGTTATACCTAATTATTAGAGCTTCTGAGGCTTGTCACCCCTTCTCTCCTTGAGCTGCACACTCCTTTGAGTGCCCTCTCTTCTTTCATGTTTTTAAGTATCATTTATTTTGCCTCCCTATGTAATGTGAGGCTCCTATATGTAATTCTCTCCAGATTTAGTTCATACTGCATTTTCAATTTTTAAAATGTAGCTAGTACATTCATGAGGAAAACTCATTGCCAAAATCTAAAAAATAAAAACTAGAGGCAGGCATGATTTTGTGCTTGGAAACCATGCATCCGTCTGTTAGGCAAGGTTAGAAATCCTTGCCCACCCCCCTCTCATAACCTGTTCCTTCCTTTACCTTCTGTGGCTGCTCTCTGAACTTTGCCTAGACTCCACTGTTGGGAAATTTGACAAGTACTTCTGGCCAAGAGAAGTTGTCATCAAGTTTCACAGAAATTATTCACCATTCAAAAAGAGTTTATGCTTTACCAAAAGAATTCACCTTGGGGCCCTTTCAAGTAACCAATTCTCCAAGGAAATTTAATATTTGATTCAACTAATCAAAATTAGATTTACTCACATTTGGAAAACATGTCTGTAGTTCTGCCTCACTTTATGTAACTGTTTTATCCCTGAAATACATACAAATCAGATAGTTATACACTGAATAATAGTTAAATACATTAACCAATTTGCTAAGGAAAACAGAAATACTTTCATAAATAATAGGCATCTAATATAACTGTTGTGTAAATTTGGACTTTATGTATTAAGTGTACTTATTTTGGGAGGCATACTTATACGTACTAGTGTATAAGAGGGAAAAGGAGAGATTAACACTTGTTCAGGACCTTACAGGTGTCAGGCATCATGCCAGGAATTGTGTCCTGTCATTATCAGAGAGCATGGGTTTTTGTTATGCTTTGTTTTCTATTTGACAGGATATAAGTCAGAAAAACAGTGTTTGTTCCATGGTCAAAAATGTTTTCATTTCCCCATATGCAACTGCTCTGAGTTTGCTTTTCTTCATTGCCATGACCCAGGAAATTTCATATCAGACTTCTGGGTATTTCTTTCCATTCAATCTCTTTCTACCCTTCTCCTTTTCCTGAGACACCTCCGAGGGGCAAATCTCATGACCAAGTTTTTTACCATTAGATGAGTTATTAACACAAAAGACCTGTTGAATAGATAGATGATAGTGAGAGAGTTTTGTTTTTCTGCCTTGCCTAGTGAAACTTAGTTTAAGTGATAGTAACCACTTGAGGCCCCTGGGAACATACTGCTTCGATGTCTATAGCTCTCTGCAAGCCTCTTTGCTCCCATGTGGTTGCTGGGACAGTTTCTTATTTCCACTGGTCACAAAGGTGGGGTGGTCTGTGGTCCACAGTGACAAGAGTTTCTTAGCTAAAAGTATAAAGAGGTGGGAAAGACACAAGAGAGCACTTAACTACATTAACACTTAGAGAAGAACTTAGGCCCCATCGTCCACTCCTGATCACCTTCCAGCCACCTCCCCACCCCCTTCCCACCACTCTGTGGGCTTGTAGTTATGAACAGCAGCACTTGTGTTAACAGCTTGGCGGCTGTAGGAAGCCAGACCCCAGGAAGCAACAAGATATTTCCCTCGGGGCTGCCCTGGGTTGGGGCTTCCCCCCTCTTCTGTGTCAACAAAACTTTCGTTTCCTAACTCACAGGCCATAGAATAAGGCAAAGTCCTGTTTTTCACCTTCCCTTCTGGATGGAAAGGACTATTAGAATTTCTCTAGCTAAGTTTTGTTGATTTTACTCTCATTAATGGCTCCATCTCATAAAAATAAAAGCATTAGGGATTTTATTTTATTTTTATTTTTATTTTTTTTTAAAGATTTTATTTATTTGACAGAGAGAAACACAGCCAGAGAGGGAACACAAGTGAGAGAGGGAGAAGCAGGCTTCCTGCCGAGCAGGGAGCCCAATGTGGGACTCGATCCCGGGTCTCCGGGATCATGACCTGAGCCGAAGGCAGTTGCTTAACCAACTGAGCCACCCAGGCGCCCCAAAAGCATTAGGGATTTTAAAGAATATATCTGAAAAATAAGGAAATACTCAAAACTCTAGTTTCTATTCCATAACACAGAGCAGACAAAATATTCAGAGGAGGAGTGCCTAATTGTGTTTCACATAGTATAACAGGTTAATAAATCACAATATGTCTGTGCTCTATGCAGAGAACAGTTAATAACCCCACAGCTAATATAAATGGTATTTATTTATTAAGTGAGAACCCTGCAATAATATAAAATAGGCTGACCAAAATTTAAAGGAATGCAAAACATAAAGTTTGCATCACTTTTTAGGCATCACTTTTTATTTGTTTTCTAAGCAAGAGCAGAGTAGAAGGATGAAGTAATAAGCAAATATCAGATATTCCACATTGTGTTTTTCTACTATGTGTATATACAGCTAACCACATAGGCATACACAGACACATACATGGTCAGTTCCTGCATTTTCCAGTTCTGACCATTTGAAGTACAGCAAACCTTTTGCTTTATGCAAAGCCACAAGTTGACACTGCGACCTTATTCACCACTGTCTTACCCAAACCCATCATTCCAACCACATGTCTCCCAAACATCTTGCGCATTTCATATTTGCCACTTAGTTGTATCACCATCCTCACTTCCTCTCACTTATCTACATTCTTCAGAAGCTGTCCCAAACACATTTATTCTGTGGAGTTTTATCTTCAGGTGTCCAGTGATGTTTTCCTCATTTGAAGGTAATCCCTAATTAACTTGAACACTTTTTTCCACAACATGTTCTGTGAGGTGCTGTTATTTCTCTTTATGTATGTAAAGATCTCACTTCACAGAATTGGATTTTAAACTTTGGAAGTTTTTATTCATACCTTACTCTTCTCAGGAACATTTATCACTTAGCACATTGCCTTGTATGGAGTTAAGTATCAAGTAGATTGATGTGTAGGAATGGTATAGAACCAGAAAGAATTGTGTTTTGAGGCTCTTTAAGTCACCGCCTTTAGACCCAACAATTTAATAGCAAAATGTTATCTATTGTCATTATTTTTGTTTAGAAAGATTGTACTTAATGGGGTGAGTTTCTGATTGGCAGGTTAATAGAGTGAGGGTTGACCAGGTCAAGACAGATGCCATTGCAAGAATGTCGTCTTTGTATATATGTGTGTTGTTTTATGTAGTATGTTCAGTGAAGTCCTTACTTAAAATGGACACTTGAACAGAGACCTGAAGGAAGTAAGAAAGCAAGCCATTGGCTTATTCAGAGAAAGAGAGCTCCAGGCAGAGGGTACAGCAAGACTAGAGGTGGCAAGGAGGGAGCATGCTTGGTATATTTGAAGAATAGCAAAGAGGCCAGCATTTGTTAAAGAAAATGAAAAAATAGTAGTAGATAAAGTCAGAGAGTTAGCTAGGGCCTAGATCATGTGGGACCTTAAAGGGATTTTGGGTTTTTTTCTGAATGAGATCAGAAGGCACTGAAGTGTTTTGATCAGGGCAGAAAAATTATATTACCCGTTTGAAAATCTCAGTTTCAGGGCTCCTGGGCAGCTCAGTTGGCTAAGTGTCCACCTTTGGCTCAGGTTATGATCTCAGGATCGAGCCCCACATCAGGCTCCCTGCTCAGCGAGGATCCTGCTTCTCCCTCTTCCTCTGCTGCTCCCCCTGCTTTTGCTTTCTCTCACTCTCTCTCCTGCCCTCTGTCAAATAAGTAAGTAAAATCTTAAAAAAAAATCTCGGTGTAAAATTGGATTTGTTGTCAACTTTAGTCCATGACACCATATCATCATTGCTACATACATGGCCCTGTTTTATACTAGTTTTTGGAAATAAGTATGAAACACACTTGATTTACTACTTAACCCAAAACTTTAGGAATAGCTTATGTCTACCCCTAATTTTTATGATAATTTTTTATTTACCAAAATTATTTATAGTAAGTTGGCTTATACTATATTTTCCTGGCTATCATTATTATTAATTAAATATTACATTAAGACTAACCTATTTTTTTGCAGATTTTTAAAAAGACCTTTATGTATAAACACATACAAATGTAGATGGAGCAGAAAAATGATGTACCCTTTCATCTGTCTTCCATGATGATAAACTAATGGCCAATCCTGTTTCATAGATTTCCCCACTCAAGCCTACTCCACTCCTAGACTACTTTTTTTTTTTTGCATTTTCTAATAATTTATTGTATTTTATTTCTTCAGTGTTCCAAGATTCATTGTTTATGCCCCACACCCAGTGCTCCATGCAATACACACCCTCCTTATTACCCACCACCAGGCTCACCCATCCTCCCACCCACCTGCCTGCCTTTCAGTTTGTTTCTCAGAGTCTACAGCCTCACATGCTTCATCTCCCTGTGTGATTTACCCCAGTTCACATTTCCTTTCCTCCTCTTAATGTCCTCCATGCTACTCTTTATGCTCCACAAGTAAGTGAAACCATATGATACTTGACTTTCTCTTCTCGGCTTATCCATGTTGATATAAAAGTTGGGTATTCGTCCTTTTTGATGGAGGCGTAATATTCCACTCCGTATATGGACCATATCTTCTTTATCCATTCATCTGTTGAAGGACATCTTGGCTCTTTCTATATTTTGGAAATTATAGCCATTGCTGCTGTGAACGTTGGGTTACATATGGCCCTTATTTTTCTACTTCTGTATCTTTGAGGTAAATATACTGTAGTGCAATTGCAGAGTCATAGGGTAACTCTATGTTTAATTTTTTTTTTATTTTTAAAAATTTTTTTAAATATTTTTTCAGTGTTCTAAGATTCATTGTTTCTGCTCCATACCAAGTGCTCCATGCAATACATACCCTCAGTACCCACCACCAGGCTTACCAACCCCCACCCCCTCTTCTCCAAGACCCTCAGTTTGGCTGTGAGTCCAAAGTCTGTCATGTTTCGCCTCCCTCTCCGATTTGCCCCACTTCCCATTTCCTTTCCTTCTCCTACTGTCCTCCATATTACTCCTTATGCTCCACAAGTATAAGAGGCCAGAATTTGTTAAAGAAATGAAAACCATATGGTATTTGACTTTCTCTGCTTGGCTCATTTCACTCAGCATAATCTCCTCTAATCTACTCCAGGTTGATTACTTTTTAAGTCACGTTTGTTTGCTGTATGCCTTGTCAAAAACCACAGAAATTTATACCTACAGAAGGAGATTTTAGGTATAGGTAGGTATAAATTTCTGTGTTTTTTGACAAGGCATAGAGTTGTATAACCTCCACTACTAAAGAGGTATCAATATTTGGGGGGGTGCCTGGGAGGTACAGTTGGTTGAGCATTGGACTCTTGGTTTTGGCTCAGGTCTCGGCCTCCGGGTTATGAGATTTAGCCCTGTATCAGGCTCTGCACTCAATGCAGAGTCTGCTTGAGATTCTCTCTCCCTCTGCTCCTCCCACTTGTGCTCTCTCTCTCTCTAAAAATCAATTTTTTTAAAAAAGTTATCAATATATGGAATTTTTCCCATCACACTGAAGAGTACACACCTATTTGCTTTCAGTCAGTTCCCTACCCTTGTTCCCATTCCTTGGTAATGCTGTTCTCTGCCCATATAGTTTTGCCTTTGTAAGAATATAATATAAATATAATAATATAATATATAGTCTGTATATAAATCTGACTCCTTTTACTTAGCCTAAGGTTTTTGAGATTCATCTGTGTTGCTGAAAAAATCTGTAATTCATTAATTTTGTTACTAAGCAGTATTCCACTGTGACTGTACCATAGTTTATCCACTTGCCAGCTGATGAACATTTGTTTTTGTTTAGTTTTTCCAGTTTTTGACAACTATAGTAAAGCTGCTCTAAACATCCACATCTAGGTCTTTGTATGGATATATGTATCTTCATTTCTTTTGAGGAAATACCTGGGAGATTGATGAGTGGTACAGTAGGTTATATTATAAGAAACTGTTGAAGTATTTTCCAGTATGGTTGACCCATTTGGCATTTCTGTTAGCAGTGTATGATTCTAGACACCAGCACTCAAATACGAGGTCCTGGGATCTAATTGTTATTTTAATATGAATTTTTCTAATAGGTAATCATCTCTTCATTTGCTTTTTTGCCAGTTGTAACTCATATATTTTAGTCATATCTCATTTTCAATGGAGTATCTGTTCAAATATTTTGCTCATTTTAATGATGCTTTATTATTGAATTTTCAGAGTTATTTATATATCTTTATCAGATATGTATCTTGAAAATATTTTATTGATGATGATGAAAAATATTTAAAAAGACTATTCACTTTTCACTGAATTTCCTTGGCCCCTTTCTAAGAAATTAGTTAGCCATAAATATATGTTGGTTCTATTTCTAAACTCTCAGTTCTGTTTCATTGAACCATATGTCTGCTCTTTTATTAATAGCCCACTGTCTTAATTAATTAATGAAGATTTATTTATTTTTAATTTTTTTATTATGTTACATTAGTTACCATACAGTAGTACATCATTAGTTTTGGATGTAGTGCTCCATGATTCATTGTTTGCATGTAACACCCAGTGCTCATTGCAATACCTGCTGTTCTTAATACCCATCACCAGGCTAATCCATCCCCTCACCCCCTTCCCTCTAAAACCTTCAGTTTGTTTCTCGGAGTCCTTAGTCTCCCATGGTTCATCTCCCCCTCTGATTTCTGCCTCTTCTTTCTTCCCTTCCTTCTCCTAGTGTCCTCCATTGCTATTCCTTATGTTCAACAAACAAGTGAAACCATATGATAACTGACTTTCTCTGCTTGACATATTTCACTTAGCATAATCTCCTCCAGTTCCATCTGTGTTGATGCAAACGTTGTGTATTCATCCTTTCTGATGGCTGAGTAATATTCCATTGTATATATGGACCACATCTTTATCCATTCGTCTGTCGAAGGGCATCTCTGCTCTTTCCACAGTTTGGCCATTGTGAACATTGCTGCTATGAACATTGGGGTGCATGTGCCCCTTCTTTTCACTACACCAGTATCTTTGGGGTAATTACCCAGTAGTGCAATTGCCATGTCATAGGGTAGCTCTATTTTTAACTTTTGGAGGATCCTCCACACTGTTTTCCAAAGTGACTGTACTTGCATTCCCACCAACAGTGTAAGGGGATTCCCCTTTCTCCACATCCTCTCTAACATTTTTTTTCTTGCCTTGTCAATTTTTGCTATTCTAACTTGTGTATGGTGGTATGTCAGTGTGGTTTTGGTTTGAATTTCCCTGTGGATAATGTTGTTGAACATTTTTCATGTGTCTGTTAGACATTCGTATGTGTTCTTTGGAGAAGTGTCTGTTCATGCCTTCTGCCCATTTTCTGACTTGATTATTTGTTTTTTGGATGTTGAGTTTGAGAAGTTGTTTATAGATCCTGGATAACAGCCCTTTATCTACAGTCATTTGCAAATATCTTCTCCTATTCTGTGGGTTGCCTTTTGTTTCGTTGACTGTTTCCTTTGCTGTGCTGAAGCTTTTTATCTTAATGAAGTCCCCAAAATTCATTTTCACTTTTGTTTCCCTTGCCTTTGGAGGCATGTCTTGAAAAAAGTTGCCATGGTTGATGTCGAAGAGGTTACTGCCCATGTTCTCCTCTAGGATTTTGAGGGATTCCTGTTTCACATTGAGGTTTTTCATCCATTTAGAGTTTATCTTTGTGTATGGTGTAAGAGAATGGTTGAGTTTAATTCTTCTGTATATAGCTTTTCAATTTTTCCAGCACCGTTTATTGAAAAGACTGTCTTTTTTCCGTTGGATATTTTTTCCTGTTTGTTGAATATTAGTTGACAGTAGAGTTGAGGATCCATATCTGAGCTTTCTACTCTGTTCCATTGGTCTGTTTTTGTGCCAGTACCATGCTGTCTTGGTGATCACAGCTTGGTAATATAGCTTAAAATCAGGCATCATGATGCCCCCAGCTTTGTTTTACTTTTTCGACATTTCCTTGGCAATTTGGGGTCTTTTCTGGTTCCATTCAAATTTAAGAATTTTTTGTACCAGCACTTTGAAAAATGCCATTGGTATTTTGATCGGAATGGCGTTGAAAGTATAGATTGCTCTGGACAGCACAGACATTTTAACAATGTTTATTCTTCTCATCCACGAGCATGGAATCTTTTCCCATCTTTTTGTGTCTACTTCAATTTCTTTCATAAGTGATTTGTAGTTCCTAGAGTATAGATCCTTTACCTCTTTGGTTAGGTTTATTCCAAGTTATCTTATGGTTTTGGTGCTATTGTAAATGGAATTGATTCCCTAATTTCTCTTTCTACAGTTACATTGTTAATGTATAGAAAAGCAGCTGATTTCTTTTTTATTTTTATTTATTTACTTACTTACTTATTTTTTTTTCAGTGTTCCAAGATTCATTGCCCATGCCCCACACCCAGTGCTCCATGCAATAGGTGCCCTCAGTCCCACCATCAGGCTCTCCTATCCCTCCACCCCCTCCCTCCAAGTCCCTCAGTTTGTTTCTGTGTCCAAAGTCTCTCTTGTTTTGTTTCTCTCCCTGAATTACCCTACTTCCCATTTACTTTCCTTCTCCTACTGTCTTCTATATTACCCCTTATGCACCACAAGTAAGTGAAACCATGTGATACTTGACTTTCTCTACTTGGCTTATTTCACTCAGCATAATCTCTTCCAATCCAGTCCATGTTGCTACAAAAGTTGGATATTCATCCTTTCTGATGGAGGCATAGTAT
>PITA01000059.1:0-91099 GCA_004023965.1 Spilogale gracilis
GGGCTGCCTTTGCCTGTTTTTAAGCTTTTTATGACTAGAATGGTACCGTAGAGGGTCTTTTCTGTGTCTGGCATTTTACATTAAATTGTTGGATGATGCATCCATATTCTGCAAGTGGTGGTGGTCTGTTCATTCCCAACACTTTCTAGTATTCCACTGGATGAATACACCATACTTTATTCATTCAGCAGATGTTTTCGGCAATGACTCGGAGAATTTTTCCTGTCTATATATTCCAGAGCTTGTGAGCACGCTTCTCTCTAGGTGTTGCTCAACGCATGGGGTACCTGGGGACTTGTCAGAAATTCAGATTTTGGGGTTCCATCCAGGTCTTCAGATTCAAATTCTGGGAGTGGGGCCCAGAAGCCCCGTAGGGGATTTGGACACATGAGAAGCACTGTCCTCATTACTGTATCTGGAAGTACACTTGGAGTCACAGGTTATGCAATGTTCAAATTCCCCAGATGATGTCAAACTATTTTCCAAAGTCTTTGTACCAAGCTGCTCTCCGCCATCTAGTGCCTTCCAGCTCCCCTTGCTCTGTATGTTTGCCATCACTTTGCTCAGTCAGATTTTTACATTTCTGTCAACTTGGCAGGTACAAAAATACCTCATTGTGGTTGTAATGGGTACTTGGGTGATTGCTGATGTGGTGAAACACCTCTCTCAAAAGTTTACTGGCCATCTAGGGGTGGCTCAGTCATTAAGCATCTGCCTTTGGCTCCGGTCATGATCTCAGGGTCCTGGAATCGAGCCCCGCATCGGGCTCCCTGCTTGGCAGGAAGCCTGCTTCTCCCTCTATCACTTCCCCTCCTTGTGTTCCCTCTCTCGTTGTGTTTCTGTCAAATAAACAAATATAATATTTAAAAAAAAGTTTACTGGCCATCCAGACCATCTTTTGTGCACCATGCCTGTTCTAGCCATTTACCCATTTTCCTTTTGGGTCGTCTGTTTTTTTTTCCTCATCAGTTTGAAGCCATTTAAATATTTGGAAAATGGGTCCTGGTTGGCTGTACCTGTTGCTGGTTCTCCTTCCACTCCAAGATTGGCCTTCTTGTTTTCATGTTCTTTCTGTCGCTACACTTTGACGAACAACTTCTTGATTCTGATTTAGTCTGATTTGTCCCTATTTTCCTTTATGATTGGTGCATTTAATGACTTACCTAAGAAGTCATTCCCTACCCCTACAGTCATAAAGATAATTCTCCTAGAGTGTCTTTGAAAGGTCTGTAGCTCTGCCTTTTTCACTTAATTCTCCAATCCACCTGGAATGGACTTCTGCATGTGCTATGAGTTAGGGGTTCCGTTTCTTTCACAGATGTGTATGTACGTGATTTTCTCAGTACCCTGGTTGGAAACTCTGTCTGTCCCCTACAACTCTGATGGGCCACCTCTGTCACACATTAAGTGCTCACAGGTACATGGATCTGTTTCTGAGTGTTCCGGGGTTTCCTCTGGATATTTGTGTACACTTGGATCAAGACCACACAGTATGGGATGCCCTAATTCCTCTGCTGCTACACCCCCCATGGGATTCCTCTTGTCACAGAAGCTTCGGGTGTCCTCGAGTCAGACTGTTCCCTTGTCACCGTCTCACTGGGCTGGGATGAATTAACAGTTGCCTGTAATTTGGCTCCTAAGCCAGGCCCTCCCTCCACACACCATCCTGGCTTGTTGACGTCCCAGCCTTCCTCAAGGCTCCTCTCAAATGCTGACAGCTCGGGTCACTGGCAGCTGGAAGAGGTTCCTTCCTGTAGGCTCAGACATAGCCTGTAGGTAGGATGACTGTATGAGTGTCCTGGGGTTGCCAAAACAAAGTACTCCAAACCAAGTGGCTTAATCCACAGAGAAGCGTTTGTCTCACAGTTTGGAGGCCGGCAGTCTGAGATGGAGACCGACGTGCTAGGGGAAGACCTATCTGTCTGTCTCCAAATTTCCCCTTTTTATAAGAAGCCCAGTCGTGCAGGACTGGGGGCCACCCTCCTCCAGCACAGTTTCATTTGAACGAATTATATGCACAACAACCTTGCTTCCAGGTAGGGTCACATTCAGAGGTCCTAGGGGCAGGCTTTCAACACACCATGATGGCAGGGACACAGCTCGACCCAGAATAACGACCATATCATCAAGCATCCGAAACTGGGGCACTTTGGGGAGTAAAATGGGGCACTTGCTGAAATTGTGCCAGGACCACAGTGTGAACTGTGAGCAGGCTGGCTAGTCTAGGACGTGTGAGCCACCCTCCATAGACGGTGACCAGGGGATCCACATCACGCAAGCCCGTCTAACTTTGGCGTTGGCTCCGTTAGAAGATTGGAACTGTGAGGAACAGAAAACCCAAACCTACATGGGCCCAACACGGAGGGCACTCATGACCTCACGTGTAGGGACTCAGGAGAAAGTGTGGGCCTAGGACGTGTCGATTCGACACGTCCGATTCAGTGACTTCGTGGCGCCACCAAGGACTCAGTTTCTCTCCACCATGTGCCTCTTATGTCCTTGACGTATTGACTCTGGTGCTTTTGAGGTGGCTTCAGGGGCCTTAGGCCCCCTGTTTTCCCAAACCAGGATCCGGAGACCATGTTTGCCTTACGCATTCCTTTTGAGGAACAAAGACACTTTTCTCTTCCTCCAGCCCACCTCCCTTCATGTCTTGTTGGCCAAAATTACTCGTCATACCTGTGCCCAAACCATGTCCCAGCAAGGGGTGTGGGACCCACCACCATGCTTTTCTTAGCTCAGTGCTGATCCTCTCTTAGGAGCTGGGCCCCACTTCTCCTGCAGTGAACAGGAGGTATCTGGTCAAAACCCAGGTTCTCCGGGCAGGAAAAGGAGAAGGTAGGGAGGGGGCTGCTAGGTAGGCAACCAGAAGGCATCATCCAGGACAGGGTAAAGAGACACTGAATACCACCAGTCCACCAGGGGCTGGTTAAAAGGAGAGATTTTCATGCCTGGGTGGAGAAGTGAAAACTAGGACCCTAGAATCTTCAAGCGGCTATTCTTGCTGGGACGTTAATGAAATGCAATGTTTTGGGAAGCTGGCAGCGGCACTCACGTCTTGTAAGGTGGAAGGTGTGGTAACTGAGGAGGTTAGCTGGTCTCGTTTATCGCCCTGGATGGAAGATCGTTTCGCTGCAGATCGCGCTGCAGTGCAGCACGGCTAACGAGCGCCGACCAGAAGCAGACAATCAGTAAAAATGATTGTTACCAAGCAACAAGCCAGCACGGCAAGAATGAAGTAAAGAGGGCCTGAACGGGCCACAGAAATCAATCATGAGAAAAAGGTGGTGTGGAGGAGGGTGGGTGGGAATACCAGAGAGTCTATCTGGTGTCGGTTATATTTCATTGTAAAAACAACACTTCTCCTGCTTAGAAATGCACTATATGTTCATTGGAGAAAATCGGGAAATATTCACAAAAAAGAAACTAGTTGCATGCCTAATCTCACCCCTGACTACTGTCAAGAGTTGGGCGCGCACACACTCCCTAAGTGTGCACATGCCCCCGCGCATGACCCCCGCACCCGCCTGTGCACGTCGGGACATTCTGTCTCCTAGCTTACCTGTTTCGAGTCACTTTACTTTACGTGTTATTTCCCCCACATTATTAAAACAGTTTAGTTGGCATCCTTTTAAATAACTGCAGAGAGCATGCATCCATCAGTGACTTTTTGCAAAACTACATAAATCTGTGCTTAGGAAGGACTATCACGGAGAGGAGGAGGGGGAGCAGAGAACTTAAGCCTTCGCATTACTCGCTGTTCTCACGAGCTGCCTGGTGCAGGTACATCAGAGGCTTGGCTGCCTTCTGGTCTCTTCTTCAGCTCCAGGGAGAGAAAGCCTGTATTGAGGAGGAAGGGGTGGGAGGAACGTGTCTGATTTGTGTGTGTATGGGGGGAGGGGGGATCCAGAGGCATTGCTTTGTGCTACAAACCATAAAGCGAAACATCAAACTCCCTAATTATTAGTGGTGTTTTTCAAAAAAGATGAGCCATCAAGTGCCTGAGCCCTTCCTGGAATAACTGTGAGCTGGCCCCCTGCTGCACCTTAAATTTCCTGCCTTAACTGGTACGATGCATTCTGAAGAAGCACTGAGAACCATTACCGTAATCATCTCGCCTATTAAGAGTGTCATTTTTTTTAATTAAAAAAAAAAAACTCACGATCACAAGGCTGCATAAGTATTTTTTAGCTGCCCTGGTAGGATTCCCCCCGCTATTCGGGTGGGAGGCTGGTCTGTCCATACTCTGAACGTGGATACAGTCCAGTCATTTAATTCTCTTAACCTTTAAGGAGTGAGCAGGCCTTGCTGATCACAAATCAAACCACGTGATCTGTTCTGTGGGTTATTTTGGGGAGGAGACCTTCCACCACTATACCCCAGGCGTGCCAAATTCTCTACTTTGAGGTGCATCCCCTGTGCTGCTGCTGGATGTAAGGACGATGCCTTTCCAGTGAATTGCTGTCTCTTTAGTCATCTGATTTTCCGAGCTACTATGGTACTCTTGTTTTCGATGAACTTCTGTCCTCGTGCAAATGGATGGCACTCCAGTGTTCTCTGAGCCAGCTTTTAGCCCTTTCTTTTTTTTTTTTAATTAAATTTTTATGAAAAAGAATGTGCTTCTGTTCAGAGGCATAAAAATCTTGGACTGTTGCTCCTCGTGCCTGATAGGGGACATAGCATCTGGACAAAAAAGCCATTTCTCTCTGCGACAGGAGAATCCAAACGGTGGCCCACAGATCACCGACCTGCTCCCTGGGAAATGAAGATTTGTCTCGGTGATTGATGGCTTGCTGTTGGGCCTTGGTGTGTCTGTTTAAAAGAACAAGCCAAATTTCATATTTATAGAATAACGAATAATGCAGTATTAGTTATTGCTTAATGCAGAACGGCGACATCAGAAGAGAAGAAGCCAGGCATGGGAGTTGAGAGTCAAGGTTATGTTAGAGGAGGGAGAGAGATGGAATTTTTTTCCTCCTCCCGTCTTCCTAGTATGAGTCTGCTTTAAAAAAAAAAAAATCATTTCATTGGGTGTTTTTTGGTTTTTAAAATAAGGAGGGGGCTGCCTGCAGGCGAGACTGCTTGCTCACCAGCCCTGTCTCCTGCGTGGAGCACACGGGGGACCTGGTGACATTCCAAATCCCCCTCCGGCTGCCATGCAGCCAGTCTTGTTTGTTGGTGTGAGTCTGGGAGGCCCCAGCATCTTGTTAGTGTTATACTGGAGAGTGGTGGGGGACTCTTTCTGCTCAGGCCTCTGCAAAGCTCTTCCTGCTTAGAAAAGAGGTTTTGTTTGACTCTTTTTGGCCTCAGAGGCTCCAAAGGGAGTGATTAATAGGGAACCACCTCAAGATTTCAATAGAGCAGCAGCGTGAGCTCCCAGGGCCGGCAAGGCCTTTGTTTGGCAGAAAACGGCTGATAAAACCGAGATGGGGCCGCAGGCCAGGAGTCCGGTCCTCAGCCCACTCAGTGTCGTCCCTGCCAGGCCAACCTCATGACCCAGGCCGGTCTGGGAATATTCATCTGCTGGCATTCTGGGCAGTGTGATTAGCAGCTTTCTCCTCTGGGGCGGGCCCTGCAGTCTGGCTGGCAAGGGGGGAGGCTGGGCCTCACAAAGTGCCTGGGCGCCCAGGGGCCCAGAGACCCTGTTCTCTTTTGTGAGATCCTGCAGGCGAGGAAGAAAAAAGGCATGGTGGGGTGGGGGAGGACACTGGTGACGTGTGGTGCTGGGGAAGGGGGGGGGTGTGAGACGGCCCCTCCATGGAGGTGCCGAGGTGGCTGAGACAGGCCTGCAGTCAGGTCAAGGCTCCTATAAGCACAAAAGAATCCAGGGGGTACTCGGGAAGCGGGAGGGAGGGAACAAGGCAGAGTGGAGTTAAAGCAGGAAGCAAGGCACCAGCTAGGAGGCCCAGGCCTGGAAACCGCTTGAGGTTTCTGGGGTGCCTTTGTCCCCGAGGCTGAATGTGGGCATCAGCGGGTTGTTCTTGTCCCGGTAGAGTGAGGGACAGTGGGGACGTGTTTCCCTTCCTCAGAGCACAGACCCTTTCCTTTCACTGAAGAGGTGCTGGGTGCCAGGCAGGGGATGGCAGCCTCCGGTGCAGAATCCAAAGTCAGGCACTCAGCATTTCCCTGCCTCGGTGGGAGGCACGACGCTAACATGGCCATCTGCGATATCGCCTGAGCCCGGAAGCGCTTCGTGACGCGACTTCAGAGGTAGGGCCCCCGGGTGGCTCAGTGGGTTAAGCATTTCTTTTTGGCTCAGGTCAAATTCTTAGGGTCCTAGGATCGAGCCCCCATTGGGCTTCCTGCTCAGCGAGGAGTCTGCTTCTCTCTCTTCCTCTGCTGCTCCCCTTGCTCATTCTGTCTCTCTTTCTCTCAAGTAAATAAATAAAACCTTAAAAAAAGAAAGGGCTTCAGAGGCAATGGAGCATACTGGTTGAAGCGGGGAGTGTGGTCGTCAGCTCGGGCTGCAGTGAGAAACACAGCCCAGGGCCACTTACAAACAGCCGCTGACTTCTCCGGAGAGTGCCCGCGCCCAACTCCAGGGGGAGCTGCAGACACAGAACCCAACATCGGTCATCTGTCCCTCACCCCGCCCTCCCTGGGTGGAGCTTCATGTGCCGACCTAATGAGGATGCCAGCTCAGCTGTCAGGTGCCAGAAAACTCAACTTGAGATGGTCTAAACAACGCCAAAGTATGTCAGTCCACGTGACTGGGCTCTGGATGTAGGTGGAACTTCAGGGGACGAAGGCCACAACACACGGTCCACTGACAACACCGGCCTCACGCAGCCCTGTCCAGCTCTGCCCTGAGACAGGCACTGCGGTGATGTATGGTAGGTAGACAGGGAGCTCTGGCACAGAAGTGAAAACAGGGCTCGATCCTGACCTCACACCCACTTCACAGTGTGGACAGGCCATGCAGTCAGGACAAGGAGTTCATTAGGGTTAAGAAAAAACCCCAAACGGAAACCCACTGCGAGTTTCCTCAGAGTCACACTGTCCAAGAGCATTGTGGCCAACACGTGGGTGCAGTTCTTTCCTGCTATCTGTATTGTATAACGTGTACATTTCCTCCCCCCAAGCTTTTGAGAAATGTAATACACACACACAGAAAGGTGCATACATCTCCCAAACAACGAGGCATTTGTTTTCTGCTGCAGTGCAACAAACGACCACAAATTTGGGAACTTAAAAAAATGCACTTAACCTCCGCTTCCAAAGGGCAGGAGCCAGGGCTCGGCTGTCACTGGGTCTGGCTCAGGGTCTCACGGGTCTATGATTAAGGGACAGGCTGAGCTTTGTTCTCATCTGGAGGTGTGACTCTTTCAAGCTCATTCAGGTCACGGGCAAATGCATATCCTCGTGACTGCCTGACTGCAGGCCCCAGCTTCCTCCTGAATGCCGACTGGAGGCCGCCCTCAGGTTCCCGAGGCTGCCCGCAGTCCCCTGCCACATGGCCCTCTCTCGGGGCTGTTCACTTGGCTGTTTGCTCCTGCAAGGCCACCAGGAGTCTGTCACCAGTCATCCCGGAACACAAACATGATGGTTGTGACATCTATCATCTTTCATTCGACACATGGAGGGCCATCCTGTTCTTTTCACCAAATGCTGTTGGTCAGAAGAAGCACATGATGGGTTCTGACCCCCCACTCCCAGGGAGGGCTGACTCACTGGGGGTCCCCTTGGGGTGTGCCTAAGAGGAACCCAGGTGAAGAAATGGAACATTGACGGCCAACCCAGAAGCCTAACATGTCCACCCCCATCTCCACTTAGATGTAAGACCAGTGCTGAGTTGGAGCTAGCTCCTGAAAACCAAATGTTAAATTTGTAGGCATTCTGTGGGCTTGCCGTTAAACAGATAGTATCAAAAGTTAAATTATATAAGTTTACAGTGAAATCAGTACAATTGACAAGGTCTCAAAACACATTACTTCCCAATTGTCCTACCATGACCTATGCTTTCAAAGTTATTTACATCTATTGGACCCATATATTGGAAGTAGCAGTAACCCTGCACTCAGGCACTCCACATCAGTCGCTTGAAATCGGCCATCAGAGAAATATTTATAATGCGCGAATCTACAAATTTTATAGTTCAGAGCTTGGAGGTTGTAAAGGCTGGTTCATAAAACAAAGAATATGGGACAGATTACATGTGTCTAGCAGAGTGTAAAATATTTGCCATCTGACCCAACCCCTAGCCTAGACCTAAAGTAATACAGAAAATTAACATTGTAGTTAAACTTAACTTTGTGTCCAAAAAACTCCCAAACCAGGAATGCCTGGGTGGCTCAGTGATCCCGCATCAGGCTCCCTGCTCTGTGGGGAGCCTGCTTCTCCCTCTCTCATTCCCTCTGCTGTGTTCCCTCTCTAGCTGTGTTTCTCTCTGTCAAATAAATAAATAAAATATTTAAAAAACCCCCAAACTTAACTTTGTGTCAAGTCTGTAGCCTTTATCTAGTAAACGGCACAAAAGCTTGAAGAAAAATTGTATTTGTAAGCCAGGATGGAATTTGGCAAAGAAGTTGCTCATATCGCTGATGAAATTCTGATGTCTCTTTATCTTCGTTTCTGTCTTATTAATGTAGCAACAACCGTGTTCATATCCACGATCATACTGACTGACAAGTTTGTTGGGAAAAGAGTAGGTTGGGAGGCAACTCAATTTGCCAGATCCCCTGGGGTGGGCGGGGCCACGGGGCGGGGAGAATTTCAACTACGGGTTGGCCTGGGTGCAAGAGTCCAAAGAAAGGCAGCAAAAGCGTTCCCCGCCTATCAGTGGGCTCTATGAGATTTAGGACCGAGACTGCTGTTGGTTTTATCGTCGTAGACGGGGCGCCGCCCTTGCCTCGCATCAGCGACATTCCTAACAGTGAGACACGCATCCAGTCCCGTCAGCCTGACCTTCAGCGTGAGCACTTCCCGGCTTCCCTTGATAACTTAACCAGGTTGAGAGTCGCCTCTTTCCCACGCGTGACCCAGGGACCCCAGAGCCCGGAGCAGCGTCTGGCACACAGTAGGCATTTTAGTAGACATGGCCGAAGCGGGCAAACTTCAGAGGAATACTGATTTTGACAGGGCAACCGGCAGCGGCAATTGTGAGCCTTTAGGAAAAAAAGTCGGGTGGTGGCGAGGGGGGTTTGCTTTCACTAGCCGGTCAGTCTCCTCACATCTTTTTGGCATCAACCGGGTACGAAATCAAAAGGGAGGAACAGCCCCAGTAGAGAGCCGCACAGCCCCCTACTCAGCGTGCGCCCCGCAGGTGACGGGAGAACCGGGCACGTCACTGCCTCACTCTCTCGGTCACCCGCCGGCGCCGCCCGGCTCGCAGTAAAGGCGCACGGGGCCGCCACACAGGAGCGCAAACTCCCGCAGCAGGGGGCCACGGCGAGGGTGGGGGCAGCGCTCCGCCTCCGGGGCCACGTGGACGCCGGAGGCCCGGCCCCCGCCTGCCGCTGGATCCTAGGGCCTGGCCGGGGCGCCGCGCGTGTGACCTTGGGCGGGTGGCGCCCCCCTCCCCGCGGCGGGACCCCGGGATGGCCGGACGCGGCAGCTGTCGCGAGGACGTAACCGACCCACGCCCCGCTGGCGCGCAGACCGGAAGGCTCGTCGTGACGCGTTGTGCGCAGGCGCGACGTGCAGTGCAGCGCGCGGGGCCGCCGCCAGGGGGCGCTGTGGGCCGCCAGCGCCGCGGGGGGAAGGGATGCGCAGCGCTGGGACCGGACCACGTGCGCACCACGTGGCGCACCCGGCAGCCCCAGACCCTGGTTGGGCGGCCGGACCTGCTACACCGCGCAGTCAGCAGCGGGAGAAGGCGAAGGGATCAGTCTCCCCGCTGGCACTCCTGCTGACCTCTGACCTCCGCCCCACCACCTTTAGGGTTACCCCTGGCCGGTGGCCGCGCGGTGTGTTTATAAACAGAGCTCCCGGCGGGGCCTAAACCCCGGATCGAGGAGTGACTCCCGAGGAACGGGGCCTTACGCGCCTGCGTCCTGCGCCTTCAGCGCGGCTCTTCCTGCGCAAGCGCCCTGGCGGAGGGGACACGCCTCTGCCCTGGGCGGGGACCTGTGTCCGGGAGGGGGAGGGCGGCGGCTGGGAAGAGCTAGGTTTCTCAGCTGCAGCCTTGCCAGGCCCTGACTGGTCCTTCCCTGGCTGCCACCCAGCGGCAGGCCAGGCCGGGCCGCCTGTGAAGGGCCACAGGTGGCAGGCCGGGCAGGTGAGCTCTGGCCCTGATCCGATGTCCTCCCTGGCCCACGTGGCCGCCCCAGAGAGCCTTTAAACACAGCCGTTACTCCTTGCCCGCCCTCCCCATGAATGCACGAATAAAATGTGTTTACGGGCAGTGGGATGCTGCTCAGCCTTGAAAAGTATGAAAGGAAATTTTGTGTTCGGTGTATTTCATCACAATAAAAAAGGAGGGCAGTTCTGACCCAAGCTAAGGGACAGGTGAACCTACCAGACATTAGGCTGAGTGACAGAAGCCAGAGATGGAAGAACGACTACTGTAGGAGTCCACTAATAGGAGAGATCTAGAAAAATAAAGGTGCCCAGGGGATGGGAATTCTTTGATGGGGACAGGGTCTATGGATGGTGGTGGCAGCTGCTTCATGCCCCTGAACCCTGCACTGAAGAAAGGTTAAAATGGCAAATTGTATGTGGTGTATGTTTTACCACATCCTCCTTGCTGAGCATCACACCGAGTTCTGCCCAACGATATCATTTCTAGGTTCTGTAGGGCCCTACTTGTCTCATTCCTGTTCACATCATCCTGAACCTCTCCAGCCCCAACTAGCTGCCTTTCTTACCTAGAACACACCATCCTCATTGCTACTTGCTGTTCCCCCTGATAGAAATGCTTTTCCTGCTCCACACAGCTGTTTCCTCCTTGTGGATTCATTCATTCGACAGACACAGATCCATACCTATTTTTTGCTAGACATTCTGCAAGACCAGGGGGTGCACAGGTGATCAAAACAAGAAAAGACTCTCCTCAACTTTATATTTTGGCAAAGGGCATAATCAATAAATACCAACAGCAAAATGTCAGTTGGCAGAAGTGCTGGAGAAAACACAAGGCAGCTGGGGACCCGGGATCTAAGCTAGATCAGGTGCCCTGAGTGCAGGCAGCTTGAGCCAAGACCTGTAGGATGAGGAGATTTCCATGCAAGATGGGGTTGGGGAAGGAAAGGAAAATTTTTCAGGTAAGATAGGACAGCTAGTTCAAGAGCCCTGAGGCCAGAACCGTTCTGGTGTGTTTGAGAAGGAAGAGACCCAGTGGTAGGAGCTTGTGAGTGAGGGAGAGATTTAAGAAATGAAAGCAGAGATGTAGGGCTCCTGTCATTTTGACTATGGGATATACCCTCAAACTTGCTAGTGTAAAGCAATCATTTTGTTGGCCCGAAGTCTGGTAGGTCAGGAGTTCATTTAGGGCTCAGCTAGACAGTTCTTGGTCGAGGTCTCATGCAGTTGCCATTGGTGTGGGTGGGAGTGTGGGCATCTGCAGACTGGAGGGGGCTGGCCTCCCCCCACGGCTTGTTCATGTGGCTGGGAGCTGGGACCTCAGGGAGGGCTGCCTTCAGCTCGCTGGCCTCAGGGTAACTGGACTTCCCGGTGGGAATAGGCTCCGGAGAGAACCAGGTAGAATCCACATGGCCTTTTAGGATGTATCCTCAAAAGTCATGTAGTCTCACTTCTTTGTCGGGTGGAGCAACTTGAAATCTGTCTAGGTTCAAGGACAGGGGCACGGATCCGCCTCTCAGGGGAAGGAGTGTCCATGATTTTTGGAGCCGTGTTTTAAAATCGCTGCAGGTGATCTTAGCTCTTTTTATAGATGAAAACGATGATGTGTAGGATGAAGTGACGGGGCCAAGGCTGCAAAGCAGAGAGGGGCCTAGAGCTGGGCCTCCTCTCTCGCATCCATCCCACAGCCTCTGTTCTGGCCACACGGAAGAGGGCTTCAGGGTCTGAGTCTGCAGGACCTAGTTTTGGCTGAGATGTCTCCACGGAGAACGGTCCCCTCCTAAAGTAGCATGCAGCCTTCTGTTTTGTGAGCCTGCCTCATTGCCTCCAGAGCCTTGGCTAACTGGGCCTCGCCCACTTCCCAGAGCCGCCTTGCTCCCATTCATGGCGGTGTTTGCTGCACCCAGGTCGGCCTGACCCACCGGAAGTGCTCGGTAAATCCTGTGGAAGGAATCTGTGGATTCAACACTGGGTCCACACAAGCTTGCCGTGGGTTAAACAGGTGGTACAGGCCAAGCTTTAGTTGGCTATGGGGTCCCACTGGTACCTGGTGAGGAATTCTGATTAAAACGTGTTTATATCACACCTCCTCTCTTAAAGGACAGGTGGGCAACGTGTAGTCATGGGATCCCAGACATGGGGGTCGCTCCCCAGCAGCAGAAGCAATCAGGCCATTCATGCCTTCTCTCATGAAGTAATAGTAAGGTGAGACATCCTCAGTGAAAGATCTATTTTTTTTTTTTAAGATTTTATTTATTTGACAGAGAGAAACACAGCCAGAGAGGGAACACAAGCAGGGGGAGTGAGAGAGGGAGAAGCAGGCTTCCTGCCGAGCAGGGAGCCCGATGTGGGACTCGATCCCGGGTCTCCAGGATCATGACCTGAGCCGAAGGCAGTCGCCCAACCAACTGAGCCACCCAGGCGCCCCGAAAGATCTATTTTTAAACACTCATGTTTCCCCTCCCACCAAACTGTAATTTGTCTATAGAATTTTGAAACCCTAGTTTTGGCTCAGCTTCCTCCTGCTCCTTCCCAATTCTCCAAATCTGGAGAAAATCTGTATCAATATCTGTATTTATATCTCTTGATATCAATCTCTGTGTACTGATCCCTGGAATATTGCTCCTTCTTCCTTTTTTTCCTTTTCTTTCTTTTTAAAAGATCTTATTTATTTGACAGAGAGAAACACAGCGAGAGAGGGAACACAAGCAGTGGGAGTGAGAGAGGGAGAAGCAGGCTTCCCGCTGAGCAGGGAGCCCGATGTGGGACTCGATCCTGGGTTTCCGGGATCACAACCTGAGTGGAAGGCAGACACTTAACGACTGAGCCACCCACGCGCCCCCTCCCCCCCTTTTTTTTAGACATAGAGGTCTATCACACATGAACGCACGTACACACATGCACACATACACACACGTGTGCGCACACCAGGTACTATGAAACTGACTGACCGAGGTTCCTGTACTTTGCTTAATCACTGCTGAGGGCTTCGCTGTAGAGAATAAAATTTGGTACCTGGGCATGGAGAGTGAGCTCCAGGTGTGGAATTCCAGCATCTCAAAACATCAGAGAACAGGGCTAAAGCAATGATACGCAGCGTGAGGCTAGGGACCTCTCTCCTGGTCTGCCAACTGTTCACGAGTCTGTGACCAGAAACTACAGACACTGGAAATACATGCTCAGAAACTATTAGGCATCTGACATTTTAATGACATCCAAGAGTGGATCCCGCAGACTTGTCATCTCTTTTACAAAGTGCACTGGGAAGAGGCCCGAAGCCTGGTCCTTCACTGCACATAGCTTGGGAAGGACCGGAAGAAGGAACTCACCTAAACTCTGGGGCACAGCATGAGCCATACCTACAAACCCAAGACAACAACAGGAAAATTACCATACAATGGATGCATATTTAAAAAAAAAATCAGTAATAGTCCTATATGCAGCTCTTCAGAAAATACAACAGAAGAGATCCCTTTTACTGTGCAAAATAAATGAAGATACCCAGGAATAAGCTCAAAAAAAAAAAAAGTGCCAAATCTATATGAACGATTTTCTCTCTTTGAGAACTACAAGACACCAAAAAATTTCTCGCAAAATCAAGCTTATGAAAGACCCCAACTCACTTCGCAGTAGGTCTAAAGGACATCCAAGCATGTCACAGTGCGGTTCTGGGAGCTCATGGCTTCTTGCAGAGACCTACAAACACACGCATGTCTGTCTCCTCAGACCCGCCTGTTCTTGATACTCCAGGTAAACGGAATCAATCAGTTCTTTGTGTCTGGCTGGCTCCTTTCACTGAGTGTCACGTTTTTAGGGCTCATCCAGGTTCGGGCGTGAGTCAATGCGTCCTTCCTCTTTGTAGCGCAGTAGCATTCCATTGTATGGCTAGAGCACATTTTGCTTACCCATGCGTTTGCTGATGATCACGTAGGTTGCCTTAAGAATAATTCCACTGTGAACATACACCTATAGGCATCTGAGGCCCTGAATGCAGTTCTTTCAAGCCAGGACTGCCAACGGCTGGGTCACATAGAAATCCCACTGCAACTGACTGAGAAACCGCCAGGCTGTCCTGCACAGTGGCCACACCTTTCTACATTCCCAGCAGCAACGTGCGGAGGGTTCCAATTTCTGGACGTCCTTGCCAGCATTTGCTAGTGTCTGTTTTAAAAATTATATCCACCCATGTAGGTGCAAGGTGGCATTTCCCTGTATTTTGACTTGCATTTCCCTAATGATTGATGTGGGGTATCTTTTCATATGCTGGGCGGACATTTATATGTCTTCCTTGGAGAAAAGAAATGCTAATCAATATTAAGAAAAAATTAATAAAATTTAATAAAAGATTTTCCTCTGCGTGTTTAATGACAGCCTCGCCAAAGTAATTCAACATGTATTATAACAAACCTTATCAAAAGATAACAGGAACCTAGATAAATATTGCCTAACGTGCAAGACGGACAAAGAAGGGCCTAGAATCTACAACACTCCAGGAATGGGGAGCATATCTAGCACCCAGGATGTGACTTTTAAAAAAAAAAAATACTGAGAAAATATTCCAATATAATGCAAAGCCCTCAAACTCTGCTTTATGTTGGGATAACGGGGGAAGTTTCTCCAGTGCCCTGATAGTCAGGTTGCACCCAATACAAATGAAATTAGGGTCCCTAGGAATTCCCACCTCGCTATTTTTTTAAAGCCCCACAGGTGGTTTGTGTCTATGGGGCTCAAGGACCAGCATTCTAGAACAGAGCATCTCCCACTTCCACTGTCTGTGACTCACGCTGGGTGTGTGTGTGCACGGGGGTGGGGGGGTGGGGGGGTGGGGTTTCAAATGCAGCTTCCCATCTGGGAAGTGTGGGGCGGGACCAGACTCTGTTGCTAACGAGCTGCGTTCCCCAGTGTTGTGGAAGCTGCCAAAACAGGACAGTATTTTGAGCAGCGAAATCTTCCAGCTGATGCCTGGGCCTCTGCTGCCGGTCCTTGGACCACACTTTGAACATCGAAGATCGACTGTGGCCTCAGGCCAGCAGCAACTGGGGTTTGCTAGAAATGCAGACTCTCGGGCTCCACCAGCCCCCTGCCTGGGAAGCGGCATTCGACAAGGTCTAGGGCACTGCTCCCTGTCTTGGCTGCGTGGTCTCGCCAGCTCAGAGTGGAGGGGATGGGCGGTGGGTGTTGGGGCTTCTGTCCCTGGTGGCTTTGAATAACTGCCTCCCTCCCACCCACAAAGGGACAGTAACAATGAGTGAATGTTTCTCAAGTGCCCCAACCGTTTTTGGATCGAAAGCCCGATTAGGAAGGTGATTTTGTGTTTGCTGGCCAGGAGGGCGCCCAGTGCCCTGGAGGTGGCAGTGCAGGCCGGGGACTGAAGGAGGCTGCAGACCAGAGCAGCTGCTCCCTGACTATCCGTGATCGCCGGAGCCTGCGTGGGGTTCTCCCCGGGCTTCTAGCCCTGAGCCCCAGTTTCCTGGTCACGTGAGGAGTGTGAGGCAAAGCACCCCTCCCAGAGCCATCTTCCAACAGGACTGTTGGGGTGGACACGGGCAGGAGGGTCGTGTTGATGGGTCAGAACAGGGGAAAGCGTCCCATATTTGACCAGCAATACTTCCTGGATAGCCTACTGTGTGACAAGCAGCCTGCTCAGTGCTGGGGACAAAGATCCAAGGCGAAGAAAACAAACAGTGAGCAAGACTCCCCCCATATCCTTGTAAACTATGAGTAAGCACTCAGAGGAGAGCTTCCTGATGCGGGGCAGATCAGAGAGGGCTGTGACCTCATCTGGGAGGCGAGATCTAAGGGACAGATAAGGAGCCAGGAAGCCCACACAGTGACTCTGAGACAAAGCCCTCTGCCTGTCCATACCAACCGCACACTTCCTTACGGTGGCCCCTCACCACTGGTTCAAACTAGTCTAGCCAATCAGAGCTAGAGTTTATGGGGACATTGTGCCACTCCCAATGCACAGAAGCTTTTCTGCAGCTATGGCCCCGATTTTTGAGGAAATAGCCACCCCCAAAATAATGAGCTTGTGTTCCTGGGGCATGCACCAAGTGGGAGACGATGCGCGAGGTCACATGGAGAAGCAAAGCCTGGCTCTTGCTGGTGAAGAATCACCGATTTTACTGAAAAGATGGGAAATCAGGCAGGAGAAGGAAAAGAACAGGCCAGTATGGAGGGGGTGAGGGGGTGCCGTGGGGTTCAGAGGGAAGAGGGTGGAGTGCTGGAGGAAGAGGGGTGGTCCAGGTGGGTGAGGGACACAGCGGGGGTGGGGTGGGACAGGTGAAGGCAGCATGGATCAGAGTCCTGCGGCGGCAAGGCTGATGCTGGGAGCGGGGAGCCAGGGCTCCCCAGCTCACCCACCCCACTACCTCGAGGGGTCAGACCGGGCCCACCTGGCTGAAATTCCCTGAAGCATCTAGCTTTATCTTAAAAATGCTCATAACATTTTGCATTCTACTCTGTGACAGAGGTGGTTTAGCATAAAAATAATGTTTTGAATTACTTGCTAAATTATTAGAATTTTCTTCCTTAACACTTGAAGATAAACTGAGGTTTCGGGAGGGCAGGCATTTCACTGACCTGCTCCTCGGCTGGACAGATGGACAGGGCAGACCTACTCCCCTGGGTGCATTGGGGCCTGATGGCCTGGGTGCAAATGCCGCCTGACCTTTCCATGGGACCTGGTGGGTCAGTACCTGGGCTCCCTGGACGGGGAGAAGTCACAGGACCCACTTCACAGGGAATCCAGAGCACAGCACGTAGCCAACGGTTGATCAGTGTCTGATGTATGACCCTACGCTAGTCCGTAGGTGACAGACATTGTGGTTATCGGCATCATTGGCAGGGGGTTGGTTCTTGAATGGTTCACCCTTCAAGAAGTGTGTCCAGGTCTAGGGTGAGCAATTCAGGTCCTAAAAGTTCAACTGTTGTGAATTTGGGGGCCAACAGGGCTGAAGGGGCAGGGTCTGAGGCATGAGAAAATGGCTACCACTGGCCCCTGGGGAAATGTTGAGGGGAAGTCATAACACCAAGGTCACCGGCTGGAAAGATGAGGGAGGGGCCCTGGTGGAGGAGGCCGGGGAGTGGAAATCACTCCTGGCACTGGGAAGCGCAACCGCTCTCGGGGATGGATGGATGCTGTAGCCTCCCGGAAATTCATCACTTGAGCCTGGCCTCTGGATGTGGCTACACGTGGACAGGGGGCCTCCCAGGAAGTCACTGCTGTTTGCTGAGGGCGGGGTCTGACCCCATACACTGAGGGTCCTGATTAGAGAGCTTCTGGGTCACATAAGGTCCACGGCGAGGAAGTGGCGGCCTGCAAGCCAGGACAGGGGCTCCCACCAGAACTAGGCTCTGCCGTACCTGACCTTGGGCTTCCAGCCGCAAAAAGTGTGCAGAAAATATAGTTGTTATGTAAGGTGCTGGTCTGCGGTGTCTTGTTACTGCGGCTGGGACAGAATCCTATACCATTCAGAGCATAGCCGGTGCAGGGAAGGGTCTGCCATTTATTAGATACCTACTGTGTGCCAGTCTTGAAAGTCTCTGCACAGATGATTTTGTTTTAAGCTCAGAGAGGTGTGTTCTTTTTTTTTTTTTTTTTTAAGATTTTATTTATTTATTTGACAGAGAGAAACACAGAGAGGGAACACAAGCAAAGGGAGTGAGAGAGGGAGAAGCAGGCTTCCCGCCGAGCAGGCAGCCCGATGAGGGGCTCGATCCCGGGACTCCGGGATCATGACCCAGGCTGAAGGCAGTTGCTTAACCAACTGAGCCATCCAGGCACCCCCAGAGAGGTATGTTCTGATCACCACCCGCCTTCCTCAGTCTCTCCCTCTCTTTGTCATTATATGTTCTTTGGCTTATTTGCCCATTTTACTTGTCTGTCTGCAGCCTTTTCCAGAGAACTTGGCATGAACAGATGGCAAGTCCAGGCACTAGAAGGTGACAATGGTTACTGAACCCTTGAAACAGCGAGGGAGGTGTTGTCTGCCTTTCACAGACGCAGAACCTGAGGCTGAGGGAGGGCAGGAGTGGGTGCCTTGTCCCCGGTGCACACATGTGGACAGCTGGAAAGACTGCACCCCGCCACGAAGTCCAGCTGCCTTCAGAGCATAGGAAACTCACTGCAGACATGTTGAGTTTGCCGAGATGGTCGGCGGGGCGGGTGGCTCTGGGGGACCTGTCCAGAGGCTGCTCACAGGCCGAAAGGGCGCTCGATTTGCAAAGGGTGTCACTGTGCCCTTCATCTAGGACTTCACATTCATGAAGGGCAGTCACAGGGGCTGCTCCCACAGACCCGGTGATAGGATTCCCCACCACAAGGGGTCTCCCATTTCTTTTTTCAGATTGCCTAAGTTCTTCTTTATCCTGAGTTGGTATCTATTTCCCTACTTTCACTCATTCACTCATTGAAGAAACATTCACTCATTGTCTCTTTTGTCTCTCCTCCCAGGAAGGGAGATGAGCTTCCTCCGGTATGTGTGGTCTCTGTGGACCCGGGCGGCCCCCTAAGGGCCATCCGCTTGCTCCTTCTTGTCCTAGGGTTTACAAGACTTCAGAATTTTTGCCGAGCCAGATGTTGAGGTCCTGCAGCTTCGAGAATCTGCCTTTCATTGCTTTTTTGCAAAGAAGGACCAATGTTCATCTCTACTCTCCTGGTACCTTCCTGCTCCTTGGGGCTCTCTGAGGATGGGGGTTACATCTGTCCTGGTCACTGACCTGTGTGCCGCAGCACCCCCGGAGCCTGGCAGAGAGGACATGCACAGGGACTGAGTCGACCCTCCCTGAACTGAACCGACACCGTTCGGCCATCCCGTCTGTGGTCCTCCCGACGTCCGGATCCCTCCTGGCTTCTGCGTTGGCTCTCCTTCAAGTACAGCATGTTCTCTTTGCTAACTGTAACACTCGTGCCCACTAAAGATCCTAAAATTAACCAAACAAAAGGGAGTCCGTGCTTCAGCACTCAAGGGAATGACTCCAACGTTTTCTTCCGGAGTCCTGGACTCAGATTTCCAGGTATGTACGGAACAGTTCTGCTGGGGTGTCTCTAACACTTCTCAACTCTACCTGACCCTAGTCAACCTCACCATCTTCCGCTTCACGCTGCTCCCGACTTCCCCAGATTGGTTAATAGCATCGCTATTCACCGGATCACCCAAGACAGAAATCTTGGTTATCTTCCTTTTGACCCCCTGGGATGTCCAATTATTCATCGAGACTTGCCTAGTCTTGCTCCCTGGAATGTAGTTTCTCATCATTACCACAGCTTCCCTGGACTCTGAAACAGCCTCTTATCATGGCTCACCCGAATTACAGCAACCACATTCTTGCGGGTCTCCTGACCTTTAACCTCTCCCTCTGGGACAATCTAATCTCTACCCTCCTGCTGAGATAAGATTCTATTCTATTTCTCTGCTCAAAAGCCCTCAGAGGCACTCCACTTTGCACAGGAAAATCCAGTGTGATATTCCAAATTCCCCATCCTTTGATCCGAGTTTCTGTCTTTACCCTCATCTTTTACTTAAAGGTCACCTCCTCCAGGAAGCCTTCTCTGATCTTGAGGGTCAAAATTAACAAGCCTGTTTCTCTGCTCTCCTGTGGTGCTTTTGCTGGGTACCTTTAACGGGTCTTACCCTTTGCTTTATGGTTTGTCGCTTCTATCTCTTGCTCCCTCTCTGGACTGAAGACTTGTCAACGCCAGGGACCCCTTTGCTCATCTTCGTGCAGCCCGAGAGAATCATAGCATTGTTCAGGTGGATTTCAGCGCAGGATTCATCTGGGCCTAGAAACTTGAACCCGTAAAGCACAGACACACCATCTGAGCATCACTCTCACTTCCCTGGAACTTTGGTTTTCTCTTTTAAAAAGTTTTAAGTGAAAGTTCTAGATTAAATTGTCTTTTGAACATCTAATTTTTATCTGTTTAAAAGTTAAAAAAAGGTGTATTTCCTGGGTACCTGTTCCCTCTCATTTTGCTTGAGGAGTCACTTGTCTTTTTCCCACTGGGGACAGTTTAGTGGCAGTGGGCGGGGTTTTAGAGAGTCCCGGTGTACGCCCTCCCGGTGCCAGGGCGGGGTGTGTGTGTGTGTGTGTGTGTGTGTGTGTGTGTGTGTGTCACATGACCCAAGCCAGACCCAGCTGGAGCTTCTTCCTCTGGAAACCCCACGCAGGGCAAAAGAACAAAAGAGGCTGCAAAATGAGTGGGATTCTTTTCTGTGCCCCTTCTTATGGGGCCTTCTTTTGTCTTAGGATGCACCAAAACAAGGGTCCCGCCCCCTGTGAGGTTAGGGGACGCTTACATTTGTGACAGTTACAACGAGATGGGATTTCCAGAGTTCCTGAGGGCTTACTAATACTCCATGTCTTCCTTGGGGAATGCCACGGGATGCCGCATGTAGATGGAGTCCATGGTCCTCACAGCTCTCTGCTGGAGGCAGGCCTCATTGCCCCCCCCCACCCCCCGCCGCCATGTGAGGGGGCAATGCTTGTGTGGTAGGGGTATGGATGCAAGCAGCTGCTTAAAGGTTACCGTTCAGTGTGGTGGGGAAGTCTCTTGTGATGGAGGCCTCCAGGCACATCTCTTTGTAACTTAGGTTTTATTTGAGACGATGAGACGGTGAGTTTCTCCCTTCAGAGCAGAATCTCTGAAGAGGGGCTTTTAGAAGGCAAATACATAGACTTAGGTGTTTTTCTCCTTTTCCCAGCCTATAGCTTGGCTTCCAGGAAAGGATGTGGTTTGCTTTTAGACACAGGTGACTGTTTACAACCCCGCTGCCTTCTCCAGAAGGAGGATCCTCACATGTGGGTGAGGAGGT
The DNA here is from genome assembly GCA_004023965.1 of Spilogale gracilis. NCBI lineage: Eukaryota > Metazoa > Chordata > Mammalia > Carnivora > Mephitidae > Spilogale > Spilogale gracilis. The sequence goes on from PITA01000059.1 coordinate 21,057, forward strand.
CACCCATAATCTTGTGGGTGTGGTTCTTTCTTTTTAACTCCTGAGTTGCTTCATTCTGGCCTGTTTTTCAAGCCTGGCTTTCCAGCTACTTGTGGGTCCTGTGTGCCCAGAATTGCTCAGGGAGGAGTCTGCAGACTGTGGAAAAAGAGTGGCTTAAATATCAGATAGGCAGCTGGTCTGCTCTGTGGCGCCACAGAGTCACTACTGTCCCAGACTCTTCCTGCCTTCCTGCTCCAACCAGCCTCAGCATGTGGCTTCCATCCTCAAGGCCACATAATGCCATCACTGCTGTTGTAGCACTAGCCATCACATCATGTTCATATCCCTACAGGAGGAATGAGGAGGGAGGAGGGACGAGAGGGCATTGCTAGAACAGTCAGCCACTTAAAAAAAAAAATCTTTCCCAGGACTTGAACCCACTGGACTTCCATTTATACCTGGTCTTCCCTATAACAATGTCACACAACCACCCCACGTTCTAAGGGAAGCTGGGAGGGGCAGGTTAAGTACACACGTTCCCACCCTGACTAAAACCAGGCTTCTGTTAGGAAGAGAGAGAGACAGAGAGAGAGAGAGAGAGAGAGAGAGAGAGAGAGGATGTTGGGGTAGGGGGCAAGTCTCTCTTTGCTTCAGCCCTCAACATCCTTTCCTGGACTTGTTTTTGCTTAGAATTGTTTGAATTACTTTCTGAGACTTCCAACCAAAGAAGACTAACACTGTAACTTATTTTTTTTCTTCTTATAAAAACAATGCATTCAGATTTACTGTGGGGGGGGAGGAGGAGGCGAATACAGGAAAGGAAAAAAAGACCAAAATCACCGGTGATACTACTATCCAGAGATAAACATCACAGATAATGTATTTATAACAATAAATATGCTACCACATGTTTTTCTAACTTTTAAAAAATAAAAAATAAAAAATAAAAATTTCTAACTTTTAGAATCTTAAAGGGATGCAGCCTTCCACTGCACATTTGATGCCTCATTTGCTTTCACCCTGGGGGGTCTGGGAGCGGGTGAGGGGGGGCCGCCATCATGGGGCTGGCCACATGGGATGACCCCGGAGTGCCTGGGGAGTATGGGCTGCTCACTGTGTTTATAAATAAATGATCTGTTTTTAAAATGCTTTTAATTTTGAACGCACTGGAGATTCTTGAGAAGTTGCAAAAAATATATATACAGGGAGGTCCCATTGACCACATCCCGTTTTCCTCAACAGTAACATGGGTAATTAGAGTCCAGTCACCTACCCAGGAAATTGACATCTGGGCAAAGCTGCAGAACTGAGTTTCCCGGGTAGGAAGCGCCTGTGTGTGTGTGTGTGTGTGTGTGTGTGTGCAGTTTGTGTGTGCTTTTATCTCACGTGTACACCTGGGTAGCCGTCACCACAATCAAGACACAGAACTGCACCGCCACCGCAAAGATCCCCCTCATGCTGCCTCTTTATGGTGATACATATCCCACCTCCATTCTGGCCCCTGGGAAACCACTAATCTGTGGTCCTTCCCTACCATTTTATCATTTAAAGAATGTTCTAGGGGCTCCTGGGTGGCTTAGTCATTAAGCATCTGCCTTGGGCTCAGGCCATGATCCTGGGGTCCTGAGATCGAGCCTGGTATTGGGTTCCTTGCTCAGCGGGAAGCCTGCTTCTCCCTCTCTCTCTGCTGCTCTCCCTTGCTTGTGTTCCCTCTCTTGATTTCTCTCTGTCAAATACATAAAATCTTTTAAAAAAAATGTTCTATAACTTTTGGAGATTGGCTTTTTTTCCTTTACTCAGCTTAATTCCCTTGAGATTCGTAAAAGTTATTATGTGTATCAATGGTTTGTTCCTTTTTATTGCTACGCAGCATTCGTGGTGGTGGAGGTAAGAATTTCGTTGAAGGGTACTGGGTTTGTTTCCAGTCTGGGGCCATTATGAATAAAGCTGCTACAGTCATGTGTGGGTTTCTGTGTGCACCTAAGTTTTCATTTCTGAGCAGATGCCCAAGAGTGTAATTTCTGGGTTGTATGGTGAGTGCATATTTACTTCTGTGAGAGACTGCCAAGCCATTTTCCAGAGTGGCCGGGCCGTGCTAAGATTCTGCCAGCAACGTGTGCTGGACCCAGTTTCTCCACAGCCTCACCAGCATTGGGAGTTGTCACTGTGTTTTATTTTAGCCATCCTGATAGGTGTGTGGTGACACTTCCTGGTGGTTTTAGTTTACATTTCTCCAGGGGCTAATATTGTCAGACTCTCCTCATGGGCTCATTTGCCATCTGTTTATCTTTTTCAGTGAAATGTCTTTTTGTTTCTTTTGCCCATTTTCCAATTCGATTTTTTTTTTCCAATGGATCTTGGAGGGTTCTTCTTACAAGTCCTTTGCTAAATAAGTGGTTTGCAAACATTCTTTCCTAGTCCGTAACTTGTTTTTTTTAACCCCTTAACAGGGTCTTTTTTTTTCCCGTTGAGATATGATTGACATACCATAAATTCACCCTTTTATTTTTTAAATTCACCCTTTTAAAGTGTACAACCCACTAGTTTTTAGTGTATTCATAACGTTGTACCACCATTCTATTAAATTCCCGAGCACTTTCATCACTCCAAAAATAAACGCCAGACCCACTAACAGTCCCTCCTGATTCTTTCCTTCCCTCCAATGCCCCGAAAGCTACTCTATCTGGATTCGCCTCTTCTGGGTATTTCACATAGATGGAATCCCACACCGTGGGGCCTAATGTGTCTGGTCTCTTTCCCTCAGCATCATGGTTTTGGACTTTCTGCATCATAGCAGGTGTTGGCATTTTATCTGCCTTTCTGATTGAGGAGTACTCCCTTGTATGGACAGACCACGGTGCGTGTTCCATTGTTATGAGCTGAATTGGGTCCTCCCAGGAGATGTTGAAATCCTAACCCTCCGAACCTCATAATGTGACCTTATTTGGACATGGGGTGGCTATAGATGTAGCTAGTTGAATACAGTCATACTGAGGCAGGAGCCCTTAATGACTGGGGTCCTGATAAGATACTCGGAGGGAGGACGGCCCTGTGACCGCGGAGGCAGCGCGGATTCCCCTCCCACTCCCAGAAGAGCAGGGCCCTGCCGACCCCTCGACTTCAGACATCTGGTCTCCAGTACATTCCTATGGTTTCAAGTCACCTGGTTTGCGGGCAGCCCTAGGAAGCTCACATTCGCGTTCACAGTTTCAGGGGACGTGGGAATTGTTTCTACCCATGGGCTGTTAGGAATCCCGCTGCGGCAAACATTCAGAGACAGCTTTCTGTGGGGACGTGCGTTTTCACTTCGCTTGGCTCTAAACTTAGGAGGGGAATCGCTGAGTCATATGGCAGCTCTGTGTTTAGTGCTCTGTGTGTGTGTGTGTGTGTGTGTGTGTGTGTGTGTGTGTGTTTGGCAAAATACGCAGAACATGAAATCTATCATTTGAGCCATTTGAAAGCACACGATTCAGTGGCACTGATTGGCAAAATGTGTGACCAACCCACGATCTGGTTCCAGAATGTTGTCCCTAAACGGAAACCTTTCCCATTCCCTTTCTCTCCAGCCCCTGCAAATCGTTCATCTGCTTTCTGTCCCTATGGATTTGTAATCCCGAGTCTTGAATTTAAATGAAATTCTACCATATAATGTCCTTTTGCATTTGGCTTCTTTCGCTTACATTTTGCAGTTTCACCACATTCTGGCAGCAGAGAGTACTTCGTTCCTTTTATGGAGGACTAATATTTTACTCTCTGGGTAGGCCCCATTTTGCTTATCCATTCCTCCACTGAGACACTGGGCTGTTTCCACCTTCCGGCTCTTGTGAGTCATGCTGCTAACGAAAATTCACGCACAGGTCTTGGCTTGAATGCCCGTTCTCCACTCTTTTGGTTATTTATCCAGGAGTGGAATTGCTGGATTATTCTATGCAAAGATATCTGCAGCCCGCAAGAGGGTCCTCGCCAGAACCCAACCATCCTGGCACCTGGACCCTGGACTTGGAACTTTTTCAGCACTGCAGGAAATAAGTTTCTGTTGTTTATAAGCTACCCAGTCTGTGGGAACTTTGTGGTAGCAACCCGAACGGAGGCACTATTGCCTGTTTCTGAACTTGATTGGGCTTCCTGGCTCGGCAGTGTCATGAGACCCGTGCATGTTGTTGAGGAGGTGGTTTGTTCCTTGTTGCTGTGTCAGGTTTTATCCCCAGAACATTCTGCATGCCACAAGCCATTGAGGGGAGTCTAGCTTCTGTGAGCTCTTGCCGGTCTTAAGTGAGGCTGTGGTGGACATTCTTGAACTTGCCTTTGGGTGCATCTGGGCCCTTATTTCTCTTGGGAAGGGGCGAGCTTGCCGGGCTGTGGGGCGCGTGTGGATGGAGCTCTGGCGGATGCTACCAGGCACAGCTCTGAAGCTGGGGTACCCCACTGTGCCCCCATGGGATGGGAGAGACTTGGCTTTTGCCCATGCTGTGATGGAGTTGTCCTTTGTCTTTGCATTTCTTTGGCGGTTAATAATGAAGAACACCTTTTCAGAGGCCGGTCTCCCCCTGAATATTCTATTTGAATAACACTCACTATAATCCTCAGAGGCTGGCGTTCTTGTGTCCACTGGACAGACGGGCACATTCGGAGGGCAGAAAGGGCCGGTGGCTTGTCTGAAGATGCGTAGCTGGTAATACTGGAAGGGAGGTCGATTCCCATGATGCAGCATGCACACTCACCGGCTGGACTGCAGAAGTTTTAGGAGAGGAACAATTTCTTTGCCACCCCCCCAAACTGGAGAAAGACTGCTAGAACTCAGTTTGGTGCTTTTTCAGATAAGCACTTTAATCATTAAAGCTCGGCAACACGTGGGGCAACACGGCTCTGTGGGGAACAGGCTTTGTCAGTCACGGTTCCCTACCCGATGTTTGATGCTTGCTGTTGCTGTGACTTTTACAGGAAATCGTGTTCCGAGTTCTAAGCCAGGGATGTTGGAAGGAGCCCGGGTGCACGGCCCGTGGGAGCCTGTCTGTGTACTCAAAGAAAACATTACAACTTGAGTAATAGCAAGTCCTGGAAATGATGACAGCCGCTTGCAGGCTTGCTGCAAGGCACTGGCTGGCCTTTGCAGAAACCTGATATTCCGGCATGTGTGTGGGAGGCAGGAGTGCCCGCCACGTCTGTCTCAGACTTTGAACTTTCCAAAATGCAAGAATCCACTTTCCCCACTTTTCTAGGTCAGGCTCCCCAGGAGCAGACCCCGAGATGGAGATTGGTATGCAAGTTAGCCTGGTATGCAAGTTAGCCGTTAGGGTGGTGGTCCCAGGGTGGGAGGGGCAAAAGGGGAGGAGACTGGGAAGCCAAGTAGGGTCAGTGTTTTTGGCAAAGTCCCCCCAGAGGGTTTGTCTAGGCTCAGGCCAAGGAGCTGGGCTTTCATATTGAAGTGCCTGTGTGTCACTGACCAAGGGATCTGCTAGGGGTACACCCACCAGGCACCCCATTTCTGAAGGTGCAGGCCATCAAAAGCAAAGCAACCCAAAGCCATGGGAAGCCAAGGAACCGTGAGACTTTGGGGGAGCTCTCTGAGATGGGGGAGCCCCCATCTCATTGATCGGGACATGGGGGACGATGGGTCTAGACTCGAGGCCTCATGGCGTTTCCTGCCTGAGCATCTCCATTTGGGAACTGAGGGGACGGGTAACTGCTCACCTTGCTCATAAATCACAAATCAACTTCATCAGGCTCCAGGGGTGGGATAAAGTGTTAAATGTGTGCCGATAACTTGGAACATTTTCATTTCCTCCAGGAAACAAAAGGCCAGCAACGCTTCCCAGTGGTCTGGTCATATTCTCTCTCTCTCTCCATGGAAGCCCTTCCCTGCCTGATGCACACACGGGGTTGTCTACTGTGACACCATTTACTGGGCTGATGCATGCTTATGGAAGTGTGCCGAAAGCATGAGTGTGAATGGATGAGGGAGTTGTTCCCAGAGTGAGCCTGTCTGTGTGACCACATTCGGCACAAGAACCAGAACGTCCCAGCACCTTAGGAGATTCCCTGTGTGGCCGCCCTGCCCCCCGCCCAAGGAAAGCGCTGTCCCGATGTTGGGTGCCAGAGGTGAGCTTTGCTAGCCATTTACATTTTATTCACGTGGACTCTCACGGGAAGTGCTCTTCCGTGGCTGGACTGGTTTACTGAACGTGGGCTTAAGGAGCTCGTCTGTGCTGTGGTTTACTCCTTGGCATGGCTGTCTACGGATCCTTGTGGAAGGTGATAGGCATGAGAGCCCTTTCCCGTCTGGGCTCTCAGAGACGGTGTGCCTGAGGGGTGTTCTAGAACGCGTTTCTGGGCGTGCGTAGGTATGTGTGCTGTTGGGTGTACGCCTAGCGGAATGGCCAGCTCGCGTGTATTTGCACGTTCACTGCTGGTTTGCCAAGTGGGGGCGTACTGATTCACCCCTCGGAGCCACGCAGCAGAGCCGCACCGACACTTGGTATTTGGAATATCCACTTTGCAACCCAGTCAGAATGGACGGGATCATACCCTTCAATACTCTCCGCCCTCGGGGGTGCCTGGGGACTCAGTCAGTGGAGCATCTGCCTTTGGCTCAGGTCATGATCTCAGGATCTTGAGATCGAGTCCTGCATTGGGCTCCTGGTTCAGAGGGAAACCTGCTTCACCCTTTCCTTTTCCCCCTTGGCTCGTGTATGTCTTTCTCATTCTCTCCCTTTCAAATAAATAAATAAAATCTTAAAATAAATATTCTCCACCCTCAGGACTGCCACTGGTTCTTACAACATCTTTGTGGGAATTAGAAAAAGGACATCCTGCCTCAGAGCGCTTGAATCCGTTGAAAATGTTTGTGATAGGGCGCCTGGGTGGCTCAGTGGGTTAAAGCGTCTGCCTTCAGCTCAGGTCATGATCTCAGGGTCCTGGAATCGAGGCCCACGTCAGGCTCTCTGCTCGGCGGGGATCCTGTTTCCTCCTCTCTCTCTACCTACTTGTGATCTCTCTCTGTCAAATAAATAAATAAAATCTTAAAAAAAGAAAAAATGTGAGAAATTACAGCTATCTTTAAAAAAAAAAAAGAAAATGTTCGTGATAGAAGCAGATTTTGTTAGAGCATGACATGTGACTGCCCTCTGCTGGAAGACTGTTGAAATTCATAGTACCGACCCTGAATGCCTGAGATGGAACCCGCAGCCTCTTAGGTGTGGTACCCTTGGGCAATGCACACCCTGGACAACTGCACATGGTGACCCTGCCACTCTTCACCCTTGTCCACACACACTGGAGGTGATAGTGAGGGCGAGATTGAGGCGGCCCAATGAAAGCTCATGAAATGATGGCCCGGGCTGAATCTGGCCTGCTATGTTATTTGACCCACACAGGAAACAAAATTGAGCTGGTATTTTTAAATTTGGCAGATTTTGTCTAAAAATCTGGAAAAAGCTGGGAAATCAGAGAAAGTAGAGAAATTGGGCCTTCACTCCCAAATTACAACACAGAGGCTGTTCTGCATCTCTCTCCAGTTAGCCTCAGTTTCCACTGTACCACATTGTCCCCCAAGCCCAAAGCCTCTGTCAAGGGTTGTAGCAAAATGGAAATATGCTAATGCTGGCATCAGATTTCTTCCCCGAGCCTTCACTTATTTATGGTAACTGCTGCCACAGGCATATGAATCTGTGATCACTAGTCTTGACACCGACAAAGGAACAAAAAAAAGCCACCCCAAGCTGCTCATCATATTGTGAGACAAAATAACTCCCATCTTCTTTTTGCTGGAGTGAAAATCCCATTGGGCAAGGTTTCTATAGAACCACAGGATCAAAAGGCTGCAGTTGGCCACCAGGACCTGCCCCAAGGGGTTGGTGCCTCCCGCATTGGTGGCCAAGCAATGGTGAAGGTGGGGAGAATACAACGGGAGGGCTGGGCTAGCGGGGGGAGGGAGAGGGGGTTGGATCTAGAACTTGCTTGGGGGGAATCTGGTGTCCCAGGGATCAGGGCTGGAGGGGCAGCCGCTTAACCTACTGTGGGGCTGAGATAGAATTCAAAATGTCAGGTCCCTGTTACGTTGTTCTAAGCTAGTCTCTCCGTTAGCTCAATAATTTTTCAGTATCCACCTACATCTGTCTACCTACCTACTTACCAATCTATGTATGGGCGTCTGGTGGCTAAATCAACTAACTCTGAAGGAGCTGTCTTTATCATTCTTGTTAAATATGAAGGATCAGCATATGTCCTCGCCACGAGCCTTCACCACGATGCTGCCTGCCCTCCTGTGCACGCTAACAGAAGCCTGTTTTGCAGACTGCTTTCACAGGTAAGTAAACTGAAGCGTAAGGCCCAGGGTCACACTCGGCAGTGGTGGAACGGTGGGTGTGCACCCAGACCTTCCCTACTGCAAGGCTCCCGTTCCGGATGTTCCTACTCCCTGGCTCAGATACTGTCTGAATTAGAAGCAGAACCTCTTACGTGGGGCACCAGATAGAATGCAGGTGGGGAGCCTGTGCTTTGGGATCATTACCAGCGTGTTGGTACAATACTTCTGCCTTCTGGGAATTGTGGGTCTTTTTGATTTTGGACACCGTGAACTTTGAGAGCCTATAGGCTGAAAACCCCTGGAGGCCTACCCTTATCTTCTTATAGTGCCTCCCAGGGCACCCTGACACTTGGCCCAAGGTCACAGGGCCCTGTCCATGGCAGAACCGGAATTAGAAGCCTGGATCCTGAGTCACTGACTTTCTCCCCTCAGTGTGGAGCCTCTGAGTTTCCAAATCCAGCAGGCATCAGAGCACACTGCTGTTTGGAAGGATGAGCCAAGTTACATTCTCACTGGCAGGGCGCGGGCTGCCCCCTCTCCTGGAGAGGCCCTTCCTAAACTGACAGGTGTTGGCAGCCTTGATCTGCATGTGGCTCTTCTGAGCGGGTGTCCTGCTCCGGGGCCGCGCCTCATCTCTGATTCCAGCCCTGTCGGCACAGAGGCAGCCCCGACCCGACCCGGCACTCCTGCTCCAGTAAACTCTGCCTTGCCCCGGCGGCTGGGCCTTTGGTGGAGAGCGTTGGGGGCAACCAGGCCCGCGGGATGCCCTTGCAGAATCCCACGAGAGACCGGCATGGGAGAGTTTGGAAAGATCGTGCCATGTCTGAACAAGCCCAGAGCAGCGTGACTGCGGCGGGAGGGACAGCGGCACAAGGAGCAGGCAGATGGGAGGGTGTGATGGTTTCTCCTCCAGAGTTGGGCCAGAGCCCAGTGCTTCCCTCCATTCCCTCTGACACTGCGGGGCTCGCCAGGTTCCATGCCAGCCAGCGGGAGGGGTCCCCAACACTTGAACTCAGCACGTTCTGCTGCGCTGGGGCCTTCCATCTGAGACATCAGCAGCTAGATGCAGGAGAAACTTTTTTTTCAGGCCACCAAGAGGTGATTATTTTGCATTATGTAGGAGTAGCTATCCAGGAGAATGAGAAATTTCCCTCTGAGAAGGAGATGAAGAGACACTGCCTGAATCCTGCTGATTCCACAACTCACGGGGCATTCTTCATCTTTGTTGGGAAGGGTGTTGGGGATGGGCTGGGGGTGGTGACGTGTGCGGAGTCCTCCCACAGGCAGGAGTCAAAACAGGTCAGATGTATTCATCCATTTATTTCCTCATTAAAAAATAATGTATTAAATACATGCCTTCTCTTCTGTATGGACCCAGCCCTCAGGGCCCAGAGCATAGGCAAGAATGGATATGTATAGGAGTGACAAAGTACTGGAGGGGCATCGCTGGTGGAACATCAGCACTGCTGGAGAGGTGGGTGTCAGGGAATCTTCTGGAAGTGAGGTAATGTTTGCACTAGGTCTGGAAGGATGCATACAGTTTTCTGCATTAGACAAAGAAGGGATAGGCATTTATGGTGGAAGAATAGCATGAGCCAAGGTCCTGAGGCAGAGAAGTGCAGGGAGTTTGGGGGCATAAGGGATCACTTGGGGTGGCTGGAACATAAGACACTTGGGAAGTAGGGGAGAGTCCAAATCAGGCTGCAGAGAGCCTCCGATGCTGTGTGGGGGCTCCTTGTCTCATATTGCCATGGAAAGGAGGCTCTCTCTTAGAGGGCATAGGACCGTTGGAGGGGGAATTTGTCCCCCTTGCAGAACGAGGGTGGCTCCATGGATGGGTAGGTTGGGCTGAAAGTCATTGCCAATGTGTGCTTTTCTCTTTGTCAGGCTTGCCCCCCTACCAGCCGATTGTCCCCACCGTGTGCAGGGGCACACATGCCTGCTGACCCCATGTCCCCTTCCCCACGATCTTCCAAGTGGACAGCCGGGGAAGGTGGCCTGGGAGACCCAGACCCACCCACAGCAGCAAAGTTCCCAGGGAGGCTGGGCCCTGGGATGCCTGGGTAGGGCAGAGTCCCCAGCCCATCAGGAGCCCAGGGTCTAGGTCTGGTCCATGAACGAGAAGCACATGTTTACTGCTTTAAGCCCCAGCACGGTCGGGGTTGGTCTGTTACAGCAGCTAGCCCGGATTTGGGAGAATAATGTGCAGACAGGAGGAGAGGAGCAGAAGTGGCTTATGAGAGGGGCTCCTTCCTTGAGGGATACAAGGTGTAGCCCCGAACGCGCCAACAACATAATGACCACTAGGGGGAGCTAGTGCTGTTGCACAGGCTTCAGCAAAAGTCTCTGAAACTCTAAGCTTTAGGTAAAAACAGCAAATACACACACACCCGCACCCACACATACCACACACCCTGCCATGGAAAACGAATTTCAGTATTGCCTCTAATCTACAAGTTTTGTATTTTTCAAAGAAGGTAACAGTCAGTGATGTGCTGCCCTAGAACTCGACAACAGATTATTCGGGGTTCGCGCATGCCAATGGACACCTAGTTGTCTCTCTTATTTGCATAAAATACATGATTTCTTTGTCAGCGGTTGGCTTCTGTCCCCAGAGAAAAGTCTGAATGTGTCAGAGGTGATCTTAGACACCACATCACACACGTCCTTGATAAACTACTTGTATTCCGATTGACATCTCAGTGCAGTTGCTGGGAGAACCCAGACTAAGCAAACTGTGATCACCGAGTACACCGAACACAGAGAACACATGACATTGGGGGCTTAGCTAGAATTATCTTTCCAGGTCCAGGCCTGGACATCAACCACAGATCTTGGGAGTGCAGTGGAGACCTGCCATCTTATCTACTCAGGCTTCTGGTTTAGGAAAGTGCCCTTCGCCCCCGCCTGCGCCTCCAACATCCAACTGATGGTCCCAGTGGGAGCTGCCATGCTTGTTCAACACCTGCTGTGGATGCTCTGGAAGGGATTTCTGACCACAGCTGGTCCAACCAGACACTCCAGGTCGGTTAGAGTTGAGTCTGGCTGCCTGGATCCCGGGGAGAGAAGCCCTGTGTGTCTTGGGCAGAGAGCATCTTCTCCCAGGTGACCAGGCATGTAAAGGAGGCAGAGCGATGCCTGGGTTCCTTCAGGCGCTCCCGTCCCTGGCTGTGGTCCACTGGCGCCTCCGCTCATGACTCCTGCCTCTCTGGTATGCCAATCCCATCTGCGGTTGATTGGAACCCAGAGCCAAGGAAGTCCTACCTCACATGGAAATAGAGGCTCCCTGGTGTCCAAAAAGGCTTGTCATCGAAGTGGGATCCAATTATGTTTATTAGTCAACACTTACCGAGTCTGGAGAGTAGAGAGCTTTACAACACCAAGAATCAGAGCAGAATGGCTTCAGCTCAACTCTGTCGACCAGAAACACAATTAATCAAAGTGGTGCATTTCCCAAGCTCCCTGTCAGCTTGATGCTTTATGGTATTGGGATCTGATTTAAGAGGAAGCTGACGTTACAAAGCGAGGGGACTGGCGTGTGTTAAATATGAACGCGCAAACAAACAAGGGAGGGGACAGGTGGTCACGCTGATTGCTCGGGGCTACATGTAAGGTTCCAAGGGGGACTCTAGATTTCCTACAATCAGACGCGGGATGACTCTTCCCTGCTCCACACACAGCACAGCTTCCCAGGGCACAGGGTGGGGACCGGGTGCAGATTTAGTACTGGGACTGCCTGGTACCTTGCAGAGACACCGCCTTGGGTCCTCGTGGTGGTCTTCCTCCAAGCAAACCAGGGAGCAGCCTTCGAGGGATAGCCTCTCTCCTGAAATGCAAATGTGGAGTTGTTTTTTTTCTTTTTTTTTTTTTTTAAGATTTTATTTATTTATTTGACAGACAGAAACACAGCCAGAGAGGGAACAGAAGCAGAGGGACTCAGAGAGGGAGAAGCAGGCTTCCTGCCAAAGCAGGAAGCCTGATGTGGGGCTCAATCCCGGGTCTCCAGGATCATGACCTGAGCGGAAGGCAGTCACTCAACCATCTAAGCCACCCAGGCGCCCCAAGGAGTCTTAAGTCTTATCTTGAAGTCTGCGTGAGGATGCCGGGCACACAGGGGATGCTCAATAAATACGTGTAAAATAAATGAATGAGTGAATGCAGTCTAGTCTTCCCAAGCTGCCTGGATTTCAGGGGAGGGGACACAGGTCCCATCACTCCACGGAAGGGGTGTCAATTAGTATTTTTAAAAGAGCAGGTGCAATGGGAGATAGGGCTGTGGTCCCTTTTGGTAAACATAACCCGCCTAGGACTGGAGGGAGGCAGTGACACCAGGGAATCAAAGATTTGCAAAGAACACTTCATGGCCTGTATTTAGATTTATATAAGAGAAATGCAGTAGAACGAGCGTGGTCTGTGGTCTAAACTTGGCTCTTCCATTTATTCCCAGGGTGACCTTCGACCTGCCCCTCCCTGCACCCACAACAGGTGGCATGCGTGGTGAGCGGGGGCCGGGGCCTGTTAGGGTCACCGCTACTGGTCTCGGTGGTCGAGTCAGCTGCTTTCTATGTGACATGCCCTGCCCTATTATGGAGACTGATGTCAGCACCGACTTGGTTGGGACAAGGCGGGTTCTGAGGCAGAGAATTTTTTCTAAGATTTATTTATCCATGAAAGATGGACAGAGAGCAAGGCAGAGGCAGAAGCAGACTCCCCACTGAGCAGAAAGCCCAATATGAGGTTCGATTCCGGGACCTGAGATCATGAACTGAGCTGAAGGCAGATGCTTCATGGACTGACTCCCCTGGCACCCCTCTGGGGCAGAGGAGGAACACTGGGGAGAATCCAAAGACCATGCCTTGGTTGAGAGAGTGGCTTGGACCCAGGGCACCAGGAGAAATGCTGCTGGAGGGCCCCCTGCTGGGCTGGGTCTTGGCTTGGGACCCTGCAGCCCTGGATGCACTGGGATGTGTGTTTACAAAATCAGAGTCAGGGGCTTCAGTCTCTGGACTTCGAGAAATTCCACGATTCTGCCCAGGTGAGCACTAGGTCTCCCACGCCAGCCTCCAGTGAGTCTCTGGGTGAGGGTCAGGATGGGGCAGATCCTGCCCTGTAAAGGGAGGTGCCCAGATTGGGAACCCACTCAGAGGCTGGCCTTGGGCGGACCCTAGATTGCCCCAGGCATGGAGGGAGTGGAGGAGGGCGCTGTCGGGTTGGGGGGGCCCGCACACTTCTTGGGCTATGGAGCTCGGAATCGAGCTTTGGCCAACGCGTGGTGCCATCTTCCATGAACAGCACATGGGGCACGTTTTGTGTCTGTGTATCTCCATCTGCAGGAGCTCTCGTCACTCCCTAACTCTCTCACAGGGATATAAAATTCCTGCAAAGTACTTTTTTGTTCGCCAGACAAAAAGAGAGAGAAAAAAAGGCCTACCGAAATAGAAGATATCATTAATACCGCAGGGTTGTAAAAACGGTGATCAGGGAATTGAGAATTGAGGCATTATGGGACAGCCACGGCAGTGAATATTTTAGAAATAAAACATACATGATAAAAGAATTATCAGAGCTACTAATTATAGAATGGGGACTATTAAGGGAATGGAGCAAAGTCTGTGCTGAGGGGAAAATGGGAAGAAAATTGGTGAACAGAGAAAGTGGAAAATGGAGCAGGAGAGAAATATTTATGTGCATTGTCTTTTCTGTTAGCGCCATCTGAGACGTGCTGTGTGGAAGGGAACGCAGTCGTCTGGAGGGGGAAGGGATCACTGCTGAGTAAGAATGATTTATTTTATATGTTTACACTGAACTCAGTTTCATGGAGGTGTAATTTACATCTAGAGAAATCTGCCCTTGTTCGTGTGCATTTCTACGAATTTTGACAAATAGATATCATTGTGGACCCTCCCCTGCACTGGAGATCTAGAACATTCCATCACCTCCCAAAGCTCCATCTCTACCTCCTCTTTCTGACCTCCTACCGCGATCTGCCTTACGCCCTCATCCCATCTGGAGATGTCCTGCCAAAGGCTGGGAATGACTTCTAGATGACCAAATCCAGTCGATGTCTTTGGCATGGGTTCACTCAGCGGAGTGGGGCCAGGAAGCAGGTGCGCACAGAACGGAGGCATTGGCCCAGGAGGGGAGCAGACGAGACGTGGAAGAACTCAGACCTCCCCTCCTAATCCCCTTGAAAGAGAGGCCAGGCTGCCCCACCTGAGGAATAAGTTTGGGGCTTTGGATAAGGTGTGGGGAGGGTGGGGCCAGCTGAGAAGGATCAGGAGGAAGGGGAGGGGAGGTCACACTGTGGGAGCCTGGAATTGGTCTCCAGGTTCTGTGTGGCCAAGGAGAGGGGATGGTGAAGGGAAGGAGCAGGAGGTCCAATGCGCAGCAGGGCTGAGGGTCTGGGATGGCTGCAGGGGACAAGGGGCACACATGTGGTGCTGTGTCGGCTCCCCCCAAGCTCTCTGGCAGGCCCTTTCTCAGCGCAGTGGGGAGGAGCAGGAACAGGACTCCCACTTCCCAAAGCACCTGTCTACAGTCATTTTCGTTTCCTGTTCAAATTCACCTTGAGGAGACAGTCCAATGAGATTCCCTCTGCACCTGTCCTACCCCTGGGCTGGTGGATGTGTGCACCCAGCTCTGACAAGGAAGACTTCTGGTGTTTTCTGTCTCCAGATCCGAGTGTGAGCTTGCACAGCTCACACGACAAGACAGAGTGGCTGATGCCAGCCTTCCTTCCTGGTCTTCTGATGAATCGAGGAGAGCGCTTCTTAGGGCCCTGCCCTTGTTTCTTCTCGAAGGACACTCTCTTCCTTGGTGACCTTGGCTGCACTCAGAGCTGACGTCCAGCCGCGGCTCTGCCTGGCACAGATCCTGAGACATCTGCTTGAAGCACCTGGGACAACCCCCTCCCCCCCCCGTGCCCTGGCTCTCCTCCATGACACTGTCACACCTGTGCACCCTCACCTGGGCCCTGGTCTTCTCTCGTGTCACTGGCACACCTGTCCACCATCCATCTGATTCCAGGCCCCTCTCCAGGGGCACCGTGACAGTCCCTTCCAGGCAGATCTTTGCCGACGTTGGCACATTTCTCAGGTTTGAGCGCCCTCCCAGCCACCTTGGCAGAGAGAGTCCACCAGGTGTCCAGTGGCTGGTCGGGTCGAAGATCCAAGGTCAAGGCAGAGCTGTGTCTCTGGGCCTTATTCAAACCAGGTCGGGCCAACCCGAACCAAAACCAACACACCGAACAAAGCAACCATCCTGTAAATCTGACTCAAAGGTCAACCCTCCTCGCCCGTGCACGTGTGGGACAGAGTGGTCGCTCAGCGCTCCGCTCACACAGGGGAACGGGCGACCTTGCCTTCTGATTACAAACAGCTCGTACCCAGTGCAAAAAACTTAAAAAAAAAAACAACCAAAAACCAAACAAACAAAACTTGTAAACCAATTCACAGAAAACACAAAGATGAGATATCTCTCACACGGCCTGCTGCCCGGAGCTAACCACTACTAATATTGTAATAGTAATCCTTTGGTTTTAAAATACTTTATATACCCACCCCACCCCCCACGCACAGTACACGTACTTATAGGATGATTTCTGGATAATGATAAAATTACATATTTGTATAAAACTAAAAAGAGCATGTTTACAAAGCTCCTGGCATATGCATCAGCTCTCTGCAACAGATGACGGATTTTTTTGCATCACAAATGCCTTTTCCCCAACATCAGCTTCTATAGCTATACTGTGCTAATTGTCTTATTAATTTTTTTAAGATTTTATTTATTTATCTGACAGAGAGAAACCCAGCCACAGAGGGAACACGAGCAGGGGAAGTGAGAGAGGGAGAAGCAGGCCTGCTGCCGAGCAGGGAGCCCAATGCGGGGCTCGATTCCAGGACTCCGGGATCATGACCTGAGCTGAAGGCAGTCGCTTAACCAACTGAGCCACCCAGGGGCCCCTGTCCAATTATTACTTTTAAGGGCAAGTTTCTTGTACATTCTTTCTAACCTTGGGGGTGTTCCCAGTTTCTGTCTCCTCTAGCTCTCAAGGCAGCTGGTAAGGAAGTCTTCCTGCTGTCTTGCAGGAAACATGGCTAACAGAAGCTCCATGAAGCTATGTTTTTTATACCTGCAGTTAGAATTCCTTGCCAGGTCCTCTGACTTTAAGCAACATTCTCTTTCACTCTATCTCAGCTGCCTTTAACTCACAGACAAATTAAAATTCTCCAGAAGTTATCTTTAAGGCGATTTTCACTTCTAAAATGATCTTTTAATAACTTTGAAGAGCCTAAGCAATCTCTCCAGACTTTAATATACATTTTATATGCAAACGATGCTAGAATTCATAAAGAAGCTTTATGTGTTGTCATGACTTGAATCATTGGTTCTCAAACTTTGTTCCTTGGAGCTGGGGTGCCCTGGGGCCCTCCCACCACAGGGTGGAGAGTGAGGCGGCAGGTGGGAGTGTTTCCTGTCCTTGTGCACTTCAATCACGGCAGCTCTGACTGCCTGTGACTCATCATACAGGGGGTGGGGTCTCTATCCACAGGGACATTTCTTTCTACAGAAGTATTTAGCTACTAGTAAATAAAATATAACAGAATAAGATGTGAGTTTATGAGAGACAGAACGAAGACCTCAGATTCTATCATGAGAGGACTGAAAAGGCACGAGCCTGTGTTCCAGCCACACAGCCGCACTCAGCCACTCAGAGGAACAAAGCCGACATTCGGGCCATGCACGGTTTTAGGTGGCTAGCAGAATAATGTGTACTAAAAATAGGAACGCATACAGAGATTACAATCCATCTCAGGAGAACAAGCAGAATAGAGTGTGACCCTGAGGAAGAGCTGCCCATGAGTGAAGAAGAGACACAGCCACGTGGGGACGAGAGCGTCCATTCCAGCAGCTGCTGGTCACACAGGGCTTGGGAGCCCGTGTCACCAAGGAGCCTCTGTGAGGACTGGAGTGCAGGGATGGGGAAGCAGGGGTAAAGCTGGAGAGCATGGGGCCTGGGAGTGATGGTTGGGATTCTGGGCTGGAAAGCAGAAGCCATTGATGGTTGGAAGAGGGCGGCCCGCGGGCAGAGCGCAGTGTGGAGGGCCAGGAGCGGGAGGAGGAGGACAGCTTGGATTCAGACATGGTGCGGAGGTGGAGGGAAGTTGGGGGAGTCTGGAGGTCTTTGGGAGGTGAGATTGGCAAATCTCTGGTTGGCTTTGGTTACTCCGATGAAGGGAGAAGACAGCGAAAGCACTCTGTAAATGGAGAAACTGAGCCAAGAACACGTGGGTTCTGATGAGCACTGCAGGAGTGCCTTGGATGACTGTACCCTTTCCCTAGAACCTGGTAAGAAAGGCAGGCACACCTTCCGTTCTTAGATGGCTTTATTTATTTATTTTTTATTGAAGTACAGTTGACATACAGTGTTGTATTAGTTGCAGGCGTACAATATGGTGATCCCACAATTCTACGCCTTACTCGGTGCTCCTTGTGGTAAGTGTCCTTTTCATTTCCTTTTAACTTCACCCATCTCCCCACCTGTTGGCGACGGCCAGTTTGCTCTCTGCATGTAAGAGTCTGTGTTTTGTCTCTTTCTTTGCTCATTTGTTTTGTTTCTTAAATTCCACATATGAGTGAAATCATATGGTACTTGTCTGCCTCTGACTTCTTTCCCTTCACGTTATCCCTCTAGCTCCCTCCCGGTTGTTGCAGAAGGCAAGGTCTCCTTTTTTTATGGCCGAAGAATATTCCATTGTGTGTACACATCTTCCGCATCTATTCCTCTGCCAGTGCACACTTGACTATTGCAACTAACACTGCAACGAACACAGGGCTGCATGTGTCTTTTCAGATTAGTGTCTTCATCTTCTTTGGGCTGGTGGTTTGGTCCATCGGCAGATACAGCTATATGTTCTCATCTCAGGGCAACTTTGACAGATTCAGTTTCTCCTTTAGGTCACAGGCTGGTGCAACCTGGGCTTTCTGGAGCCGCTGCAGGGTTCCTTGTCGGGGGGCAGCTGCTTCGGGCCCTGCTGAGGTAGGGCAAGGTGTCCCTCAGATTCCAAAGATGGCCACAGCGATAGCTCTAGTTCCATGTGTTCTTCTAGAACCTTGCCTCCCTTTGTCAAGGAGACTGAGCAGCCCTTCAAGACAACCTCAAGCAATGCAACCTGGCAGAAAGGACGCTATGTGGCCATCAATGTATGGCACACTCTGCCTAGTTCTCGTGTGACACTTGCTCTTACATCTGCCATTGTGCGGTGAGCGGCCCAAGCAGCCACACACAGACCACACGGGGATGCTGAGTACAGGTGCTCTGGCAGCCTGGTGAGGTCTGAGCCGATGGACCAGCCTCCAGATGCCTAAGCCAAGACCCCCCACGGGGGATTCCAGCCTCTGACGTCCAGCCAAGGCCCCCACAGCTTGGAGCCCCAGGTGCTCCTGTCCCTGCTGTGCCCTGCCCAATTCCAGACTCACAGAATCCATACACTGAACGATACCCTTGTAGCTCTCAGGTCTGGAGGGGACAGAACCTTCTGGGATGCCCCCCGCCTCTTGGCCTGCTGTGTGGAACCTCACTCGTCTGCTGCCTTCCCTGGGCAAGGGAGCCTGTGCGGGAGGCCGTGTGAATGGCTTGGTTTATTAGGCTGAGCCTTATGTGGTTCTGTCCCGAGAGAGCCTTTGGAGCTGTTGCACACCCTCTCAAACTCTAACTAACTAAGCTCCAAATTAGTTACAAACATAAGGAAATTGATCAGAAAAGCATTGTACATCGAGAGGAGAAATGAAGTGGAAGTCGAGCCTGAGACAGAGGGCCAGAGGCTGCTCTGCCAACGGAGGCTGTCCTGTTGGGGACGCGGCTGTTTCCGGGCTGGGCCCCTGCTGCTTCCTCAACGACAAGGTTCTGGAATGCTCCACTGTACCACGTGTACTTGAGGTCCCTGCTCCTGCTTCTTGGAGCCTGGTGACCACGCCATGTGTTAGGTGGAGGGAAATCTGACCCAGACGAGGCTGTGGATGTTACCCTCACCATGACACGCTTAGAAAAGGTCCTGCTAAGGAGTGCTGTGCCTGTGTCTGCAGGGTCCCTGTGGTCCTGGGTCCTGACCCATCACTGCCCGAGCTTGCTCTATGCCAGAAGTGGGGGCTCTAGATTAATCTGAAAATCGTTCACTTCAGGTGATGTGACTCTCACCTCTGTACCTCTGTAAGTGATTGCAGCATCGACAGAAACAGACACAAATGCCTTGACACTGTCATAAGCCATTGGATGAGAAGGGCTGTGGGCCCAGAGGGGGCTGGCCTGGCTCCCAGCAGGTTTGGGGGAGCCAGGATCTGAATCCAGGAGGCCTGTCCCCAGAGCCCGAGCTTTTCACCACAGAGCAGTTTGTAGGAACAGTTTCCAGGGAGAAGGATCCTTCTTTACACAGTGTCACACCCTTGGCTTTTTTAAAAGAAGTTTTCTAGAAAGTACTTTTCTTCTATGAGGACAGGGGTCCAACGTCACTGTATTTCTCTTTGCCCTGGCCTCCTCGGCTTATCTAAATCATGGGACACTGGACAGACCTACAACACTGGTCCTGGGGAAACCCAGAATCAGCCTTGGGCTCTGCTTGGCAAATTCAGATTTCAGTCGAAATAGCGCCTGGGCAGCTCCTTCAGCGGAGTGTCTGACTCTTGGTTTCAGCTCAGGTCATGATCCCAGGGTCCTCAGGTCGACCCCTATGTTGGGCTCCCTGCTCAGTGCAGAGCGCTACTTCTCCCTCTGCCCCTCCCCCTGCTTGTGCTCACTCTCTGACAAATAAATCTTTAAAAATTATCTGTGCATGTCACTGTATACAAATTTACATAAAGGACAGTAAACAGACTTGGACTCTAGATAATGATATGCATGCTGATGTACTTAGGAAAAAGCGAATTGGTGTTTCCAATTTCTTTGAAATGTATCAAAAAGAATAAGGAGGGAGTGGGTGAAGTTGATGGATAGATATGTGATTAGGTAAGTACAGTTGAGTGTTCATGGGGGAATCCAGGTGTTGGGTAGAGGGCTGTTCACTGTAAAATTCCTTCAACCTTGCTACTTGTTGGAAACATTTCATGATAAGATGTTGGGGGGAAAAGGCACTCTGGGGAGACCCAGTCCCAGCAAGCCTAGTGCCAGCTGGTTTCCAGCCCCATGGCTCTTCTTGGGGGTGGTGGACTCTTCTGAAAACCATGGCTGAGCAATCAGGTGCCCCTCCATCCAACCCACCTTCCTGAGAGTCCTTGGATACCCTTTCAAATATCTTTTAACGTTGCACACATTTTCATTTCCTAGTGAGGTGAACATTCCCAGCTGAAGACTTTAACTTTTCTTCTGAGAGGTTTCTGAATCTCTGCTTGGCCCCCTGAATCATTTCCAAACTGTCTTAATTACTGTGGCTTTGTAACAAGTCCCATAGTAGAGTCTTACCTCCTGATTTTTCTCTCCCCTTCTCCAGCAGTGCCCCATTCCTTCCTGGCCCTCTGTGTTTCCCTGTGAATTTTAGAAGACTTCCTTTAGAAAGACATTCAGAAGTAGCTACTAAGAATGCAACTGATTTCTGTGCATTGATTTTGTATCCTGCCACATTACCAAATTGTTGTATAAGTTCTAGTAGTTTGGGGATAGTCTTTTGGGTTTTCCACAGAGTATCATGTCATCTGCAAAGAGAGAGAGTTTGACTTCTTCTTTACCAAGTTGAATACCTTTTATTTCTTTCTGTTGTCTGATTGCTGTTGCTAGGACTTCTAACACTATGTTGAACAGTAGTGGTGAGAGTGGGCATCCTTGTCTTGTTCCTGATCTCAGGCTGTCAGTTTTTCCCCGTTGAGAATGATATTCGCTGTGGGTTTTTTGTAGATAGATTTTATGAGGTTGAGGAATGTTCCCTCTATCCCTATACTGTGAAGAGTTTTAATCAGGAACAGATGTTGTATTTTGTCAAATGCCTTTTCTGCATCAATTGAGAGTACCATGTGGTTCTTCTCTCTTCTCTTATTGATTTGTTCTATCACGTTGATTGATTTGCGAGTGTTGAACCACCCTTGCATCCCTGGGATTAAATCCCACTTGGTCATGGTGGATAATCTTTTTAATGTATTGTTGGATCCTGTTAGCAAGGATCTTCTTAAGAATCTTGGCATCCGTATTCATCAGCAATATTGGTCTGAAGTTCTCCTTTTTGATGGGGTCTTTGTCTGGTTTGGGGATTAGAGTAATGCTGCTTCATAGAAAAGAGTCTGGAAGTTTTCCTTCTTTTTCTACTTTCTGAAACAACTTCAGGAGAATAGGTGTTATTTCTTCTTTGAATGTTTGGTAGAATTCCCCAGGGAATCCATCTGGTCCTGGGCTCTTGTTTTTTGAGAGGTTTTAGATAACTGCTTTAATCTCGTTACTAGATATAGGTCTATTTAGATTGTCAATTTCTTCCTGTTTCAGTCTTGGGAGTTTATAGCTTTCCAGGAATGCATCCATATTTTCTAGGTTGTTAAACTTAATGGTATGTAATTGTTGATAGTAATTTCTGATGATTGTTTCTATTTCCTTGGTGTTAGTCATGATCTTTCTCCTTTCATTTCATAATTTTATTAATTTGGGTCTTCTCCCTTTTCTTTTGGATTAGTTTGGCCAATAGTTTATTGAGCTTATTAATTCTTTCAAAGAACCAGCTTCTAGTTTCATTGATGTGTTCTACTGTATCTCTAGTTTCTGATTCATTGATCTCTGCTCTAATCTTAATTATTTCCCATTTGTGTGTGGGGTTGGTTTAATTTGTTGTTGATTTTCCAGTTCTTTAAGGTGTAATGAGAGTTGGTGTATTCGGGATTTTTCAATTTTTTTGAGTGAGGCTTGGATGGCTATGTATTTCCCCCTTAGGACTGCCTCTGCTGTATCCCATAGGTTTTGGATTGATGTATCTTCATTTTCATTGGTTTCCATGAAGTGTTTCAGTTCTTCTTTAATTTCCTGGTTGATCCACAGATTCTTGAGCAGGATGGTCTTTAGCTTCCAAGTGTTTGATTTTCTTATGACTTTGAGGAGGAACAACCAACAGAAGAAAAACCCAGAGACTGCAACCCTGTCACAGAATTACTGGAAATGAACATAAACAATATGACAGCACTGGAATTCAGGGTAGCAATCGTCCAAGCAATGGCTAACTTAGAAAAGAACATTAGTCTCTTGGGGCACCTGGGTGGCTCAGTTGGTTGAGTGACTGCCTTCGGCTCAGGTCATGATCCTGGAGACCCGGGATCGAGTCCCACATCTCGCTCCCTGCTCGGCGGGAAGCCTGCTTCTCCCTCTCTCACTCCCCCTGCTTGTGTTCCCTCTCTGGCTGTGTTTCTCTATGTCAAATAAATAAAATCTTAAAAAAAAAAAGAAAAGAACATTAGTCTCAAGATAGAAGCTCTAAGGACAGAAGTGAAAGCCGAGGTTATAAAGGCTATTAATGAGATGCAATCTAATTTAAATATGCTAAGAGCTAAAGTAACTGAAGCTGAAGATGATATTAGTGATTTAGAAGACAGATGGATCAAGAAAAAGGAACAAGAGAAGTCTTGGAACAAACAGCTAAAATCCCATGAAAATAGAATTAGGGAAATAAATGATGCCATGAAACGCTCCAATATCAGAATTACTGGAATCCCTGAAGGAGTTGAGAGAGAGAAGCCTAAGAGATATAGTTGAACAAATCATGGATGAAAATTTCCCTAATCTGGGGAATGAAACAAATATTTGTGTCCTAGAGGCAGAGAGGACACCCTCCAAGATCAATGAGGTCAGAAAAACCTCCAGGTACATAATTGTGAAATTCATGAATCAAAACCAAAGAATATGTCTTAAGGGCAGCTAGGGGGAAGCGTCCCTTACGTATAGAGGGAGGACGATCAGAATAATGTCAGACCTATCCACAGAAACCTGGCAAGCCAGAAAGAGCTGGCAAGACATATTCAGGAAATTACATGAAAAAAATATGCAACCAAGGATAATGTATCCAGCAAGGTTGACTTTCAGAATGGAAGGAGAGATAAAGAGCTTCCAGGACCACCAAGGTCTAAAAGATTATGAAACCACCAGCCAGCACTACAAGAAATACTAAGAGGGGTTCTATAAAAGAGAAATGAACCCAAGAGTGACACAGAACAGAAATTTACAGAGGTAATCTATAGAAACATGAACTTCACAGGCAACATGATGTCAATACAAACATATCTATCAATAGTCACTCTCAATGTGAATGGACTAAATGCTCCAATAAAAAGGCACAGGGTTGCAGACTGGATAAAATGATAGCACCCGTCCATATGCTGTTTACAAGAGACACGTTTTGAATCTAAAGACACTTCCAGATTGAAAATGAGGGGATGGAGGACCATCTTTCATGCCAATTGACCTCAAAAGAAAGCCAGGGTAGCGATTCTCATATTAGACTAATTGGATTTTATTCTAAACACTGTAGTCAGAGATACAGAAAGACACTACCTCATTCTCAAAGGGTCTATACACCAAGAAGATCTAACAATTGTAAATATTTATGCCTCCAACATGGGAGCAGCCAACTACATAAGCCAACTGTTAAGCAGAATAGAGTCATATTGATACAAACACATTAATTGTAGGAGATCTTAACACACCACTCTCAGCAATGGACAGATCATCTAAATAGAAAATCAACAAAGAAACAAGAGCCTTGAATGACACATTGGACCAGATGGATCTCATAGATATATTCAGAACATTCTACCCTAAAACAGCAGAATACTCATTCTTCTTGAGCACACATGGAACTTTCTCCAGAATAGACCACATACTAGGTCACAAATCAGGGCTCAACTGATACCAGAAGACTGAGATTATTCCCTGCATATTCTCTGACCACAATGCCGTGAAATTGGAACTCAACCACAACTGAAGTAGTGACTAAAGCTGACCTGTCTCTGCCCTCTGGCCTGGAAATCCCACCCGAGGCACACACTCCAGTGAAATGCATGGAAGCCCCAAGCTGGAAGCTGCCTGCCTGCCGGCAGGGGGACACATAACTGCGTTGGGCACAGATGTACCTTGGAATGATACACAGCTATGAAAGTGATGAGATAATGGCCACATGTGGACTCATCTCACAAAGAGGATGTTCAGTCAACAAGGCAATCAGGAGGCTCCATCCCGCATGACTGCTTGTATCTAAAAAGACAAAACCAGCCCCAACTCATCTGTGTTGTTGGAGCTGAGAGAGATGGTACTGTCTGGAGGGGGAAACAGTGGACTAGAAGGGGGCCCAGGCAGCTTTTGGGGTTCTGGTCATGTTCTCCTCCTTAATCTGAGTATGTGACCGCATTTGGTTTGTGAAGACATGGAGATTATGCTTATCATCTGGGCACTTCCGCACGTAGGCAATGCCTTGGCAGAAGGTTTTTGAAAATGGGGGTGGGGGAAAGCAGGGTGTCACTGCTCTCCAAAGGAAGGACAACTAGTGACCCGTCCCTCAGAGGCCTTCTGCCTGGGATAGACTGGCGGCCTTGGCCTGCACACAGCTCCCAGCACCTGGCTGTCGTGGACATTTTCTGGTCCGCCTGGTTCCTCTGGGTTCAGCCTTCACCCTTCTTCCTTGCTCCCACTCCCACCAGCCAGGAAGCCTTTCTGGTCTCACAGGTGAGATGCCGTCTTACCTTATTCACTTGGCTTCTCCAATCTCATTACATAGGAGAAAACATTCTAGGCCTGTGGGCATAAACTTCTGATACTCAGTCTTTTCAGACTGTCCATAAATAACATTTATTCTTCACCATCCTGCAGGCTGGAAGTCCAAGGTCAAGTGGCCAGCACAGCTGTGTTCTGGTGAAGGCTTTCCTGGTTCATAGATGGCAGTGGACTCGCTGTGTCTTCACATGGTAGAGGCGGCGGGCAGCTCCGTGGGGCCTCCTTTATGAGCACACAAACCCCATTTGTGAATCCCATTTGATAGGAACCCTCCACCATCATGACCCAAGCACTACCCATAGGCTCCAGCTTCTGACACCTTCACCTTTGGGGGTTAGGATTTCAACATGTGAATTTTGGGGACCATGTTCAGAGCGTAGTTAGGGCATGCTCTCTTCCTGCATTTTTGCTCTGCCATTCATTGACTGAAGCACTACGCAGCAGGGTCGAAGGAAGTCTCAGGCCTGTGAAAAACAGCCCTTAGGTTTGGGAATCAGGTGGAGGTGATGGCTAGACCCCATCATGAATGTACCGAATGCCACCGAACTGTACAGTCTACAAAAGTTCATGTTACGTCGTGTGGATTTCACCCCAAGAAGAAAAAAGAAACAAAGGGCATTCGTTAAGAATTCATAAACAGTGGGCGCCTGGGTGGCTCAGTGGGTTAAAGCCTCTACCTTCAGCTCAGTTCATGGTCTTGGGGTCCTGGGATCGAGGCCCACTTTGGGGCTCTCTGCTCGGCAGGGAGCCTGCTTCCTCCTCTCTCTCTGCCTGCCTCTCTGCCTGCTTGTGATCTCTCTCTCTGTCAAATAAATAAAATCTTAAAAAAAATAAGAATTCAAAAACAGTATCGACCTGCATTATGGCACAATCTCCGAGCCAGGTGCAGGGAGTGAACCTAGCGCCT
Organism: Spilogale gracilis; assembly: GCA_004023965.1. Classification (NCBI taxonomy): domain Eukaryota; kingdom Metazoa; phylum Chordata; class Mammalia; order Carnivora; family Mephitidae; genus Spilogale; species Spilogale gracilis. The sequence continues at coordinate 46,974 of PITA01000059.1, forward strand.
TTAAATCCATCCTCGCTAATTGCGGTGAGCTCAGACTCCTGGCCGTGGCAAACTGACTTTATGTGATTAATTTAGCAAATGTCATGGTCAAGAGGGCAAGCGGTGGAGCATACTGAATGGGGTCGAGGCTTGGCTCTGCCACTTACGAGTTCTGTGACCTTGGCGAGATTTCTGATTAAAAAAAATTGTTCATTTATTATCAGCGGCCCGAGAGGGAATGCCTGACTCTTCTCCCATAGCCTGTGTTTAACTTTTAATGCCTCATGAACTTTTCCCCTAGGAAATGGCAGATCCGGTCACAAAACATCCAAGAAGAAAGAGGGTGACCAGAAGTCATAACATCCCCTGAATGGTACCAAATGTTAAAAAAAAAGAAAAGAAAAAGGACCACCGGCCAATTAAAAATGCTTCTGGGAGTCACAGATCCTGAAATTCTTTGTGCTTCTGCTTCTTTACTGGTGAACCAGGAGTGATAACCTGACCTGTCTCAGTGTGGGCGTGATGGGACGGGGGGTGTTCGACGTCCAACCCAGCAGCTATGAGCTTTGCTGCTCTTCTTGTAATTCTTATTCCTATTAATTCACCTGCCGGTTCTCAGGGAGTTCAGCAAGGGCAGAAAATTGCTTGTTTTCTTCTAGGGCATAGAGTCAGCTTTGACTAGCATGGCTGGCCCTCAGCCAGTAGTTTGATGAGCAACTGAAAGAATTATATTAATATTCAAAATCCAAAACAATCTCTGCCTTTATCTCTGGAGTTTGAGGTTGAGCCACATCCTTCTTCTGTTCCAGTTCTCGAATTCTCTGTGCCCCCTTGTGCCCAGCAGAGTGCCCGGGGTCTTCAGGAACACATCTGCTGAATGAACGGCCACATCACGGACACTCACTCGACTCCTTGAATACAGAAGATTCTGAGGACCGTGAGTTTGTGGTTGGAGAGAAATATTTCCTGAGCCTGGTGGGTATAGAGCCGCCGGCACTCCGGGGGACTCTGGGTTGGTGCAAATGGCCAGCTTGGTCTGAAGCAGCTTGAGGGGGTTGGCAGCGCTGATGGGCTCCCTCTTCGTGGACCCGTCTGCGGGACTGGCAGAGTTGAAGAGCCACCAGGCTCTCAGCCAGTCTCGGGGGGGGGGGGCGGTGAGCAGTGATTGCTGACCGGTGGCCTCCTGGTGCTGCGGAGCTCTGAGGGGCCGGCGTGGACCAGTGTGCATGCTTGAGCCTGCAGCTAAACCATGGCCATGAGCATCTGAGGCCCGAGAACCTCCCATGAAGATGAGGCTGCTGGCCCATCAGGACGAGACTGGGGAAGCAGCTGGGGGGAGGGAGGGGACACATGCTGTCACCTTCCACTTGTTGACAATACTTTGTCTCCAGCTCCTCCTGCCACTTCCGTATGTACCTCTGGCTTTGGCAGAGCCCTCCTTCTGTGCGCGACTCAGTGGCACCCTCCCAGACCTCCCTCTTTACGGTGACCCACCGGTCACCCAGGAGAAGGACGATCTGACCTGCTGTCTGCCACGGCCCCGCCAGGTCAGTATGGACCTCATTTTCTGATCAGCAGGTCTTGTTTGTGCAATTATTTGAACAATTTAATTGCATGTTGCCTTCATATGTCACAATGATGCTCTTACAAATTCCCGGGTGCTGAAACCAGAAGCAGGTGGCTTAAAACAAACATTCTCACATAGGTTCGTCATCAAGGTGTCAGCGGGGCCACATTCCCTAGGACGGCCTGACCAGACAGAGGATCCTTTCCTGACTCTTCCAGCTTATGTGGGCTCCAGTGTTCCATAGCTTGTGTCCACATCACTCCACTCTCTGCCCTCCTTCCCCCATCTTCACATGACCTTCATCCGTGGGGCACCCCACATCTCACATCTCCCCTCCTTCTCTTACAAGGACCCCTGTCATCGGGTCCAGCAGCCACCCACAACCCAAGATGAGCTCATCCCAAGATCTTTATTTACACCTTCTTGAACTGTTTCCATGGAAGATCAGATTCACAGGTTCTTGGGGTTGGGACTTAGGCGCATCTTCATGGGGGACACTATCCGACCCACTAGGACACTCTGGTTGCCGAGGAGGAGAAAAGCCCTTGAACTCATTCCTCTTTCAGTGTCTGAGAGGCATCTGGGTCCTATAGCCAGGAAGAACAGGTCAGCTCTTTCCACTTAGGATTACGCCGGCGACTGTCATCCCCTAACGTGGTCTCTTCCTCCCAAACTTCACTGTCCTTTTTATGGACTTACAGACACCTTTACAGAGAAACACCTCTCCTGCTAGCTCCAGGCTCCTGGCTGGAGACTGGGCGGTTGGAGATCCCATCAGGGGCAGGTGAAGCTGGGTGGGGGAAGGGGAAGGCTGAGTGGCGCGCGTCAAGGGCCCGTATGCAGTGGGCGCGCACTCAGCTCTTAGTGATGCGTCTGAGCGTGACATGAAAACCAGCCACAGCAGGAGATTCAGGATTTCCGCCATGCACGTGGCCAACACATCTGGTGGGAAGGAAGGGACGGCAGAGGACATGTGTCCAGGAATGAGAGGGAGCATGGGGGACAGATGCTATAGAAAGATGTATTTATCCGTTCCATCCTTTAGCTGAAAAGTTGTTAGGAAGCAAGAGGTTCCTTTTCTCCCTCATCTGCTTCTAAATCAGACTGATTTTCTTTTTAATACCTTTTTTTTAAGAGGTGGGGAGGGACAGAGGGAGAGAGAAACCCAAGCAGGCTCCACACTCAGCACTCCCCAACGAACATGGGGTTTCATCTCATGACCTTGAGATCTGCGACCTGAGCCGAAATCAAGAGTTGGACATGTAACCCACTGCCCCACCCAGGCATCCCCAGACTGATTTTCCTGTTTAAATGTCAGCGAATGTTTCAATTCTTTATGATACCATTCCTTAAGGAAGGCCTAATGTGGTTCTCTAGGGATGGCCACTATCTGCTGTTGAAATTTACCCCCCTTTGCATTTCATCTGGGATTTGGAAGCCTGGCTAGGTCGTCATAAGCTACCTCGTCCTGTCTTGTTCGCTTGGATTTACTGTTCAATGTAGCAATAGAGGGCGTGGGCTGCAAATCCTGACTCTCACCCCTCGGGCCCTGCATAAGATGTCTGAAAATTCTTTATAAAAAATCAGATTCAGACATCCCTTCTTCATATTCAAGGGCAGTGACCTTGAGCAGGCTTGTCATCTGTTTTTGCAAGGCTTTATCGAAACCTCCAACTCTGTGGAGTATTTTTACGGTTGTAAACCTAAAAATATGCGTAATATGAAAATACTCCATTCTTGGTCTCAACACATTGTTCATATTTATAATTAACTTCTTATTTGCATCCACAGTCGCTCCCACGACCCAGGGATGCCCACAAACTTTTACTTATTTCCTAGGGTCACACCTCTCATTGTGTTTCTCACGTTTTCCCCTTTTCTGCCTGTTTCTCATATATGGCCCTGATTCATGTTGGTTCTCCTCCTGAATCTCTCAGGAGTGAGCGCATCATTGCTGCTCTTGGCCACGATGCTCTGGACATCTTTCTTCCTTCCCCTGCTCCCCCTCAAGTAAGCCCCCTAAAACTGTTTTTCTAGACAGGCCTTGATGATTCTCTTTCTTGTACATTTTGCTAATGGGCTCCCAGAGCTGTTCATGGGGCCAGGTGTGGAGATTCCCTGAGAGATATGAAGGCCGCTTAGAATAAAAGACACATCCAATAAGATTATGGGAGAAGAAAAATAAACCAAAGCCACGAAAAGGAACAAATAAGCTCCCTCAAGGACTAAGTTACTGTGATTAAATTTTAAACCTGGCACCGGAAATCCTATTGGTTTCGGCAATAAGGGAAGTAACATTGCCCGAGTCACATTATTTAATGGGAGATAAAGCTGCGCATTTGTCATTTTCTGGTTTCAAACAGTATAAGGACTTTCTCCGTGGTTGTCACACCAGCAACATAATGTACAAAACAAGGACGATCTTTACCTGAAAGATTCCTGCCCACTCCCCACTCCCCGACCTGGGACATTTCCTCCTTAGGGTCGCTGCTGGGTGACTCACTGAGAATGCCCCCCATGGGACTGGACGGGGTGCCCACCTGCACAAAGAGGATGGAAGAGCACATTTCTTCGTGGGGCAGTACTGGCTGAGCTCCTGCACAGACACCGCTCTCTGTGAGGCTTCGGTTTGCCGTCAGCCCTGCACAGGGGTGCGTTTCTGGCCAGGCGCTCCCTGGAGCCGCTCTGGGTTCCTGATGATAAGAGGAGCTCATTAATTTTACCTGGGAAAGTAGCAGCAGGTGCGCTTCTCCACACACCTGATCCTGCTTTCTGTATCGTGCAGCCTTCCAGCTCTGGCTTCCCTGCTTGGCCCCAAGGAGGTATTCAGAAACGTGGCTGCTGCCCGCTGCGCATTAGCCGACCGCACGGCTGGCCTTTATTTACCGGTCCGTGGATCCCAGGGCTTTCCCCTTCTTGGTTTCCTCCTTCGTTTTGGTAGAGGGCACCTTATTTTTTTTTTCTCCCCAGCTTCCTTGAGATATAATTTACAAGTAACATTGTGAAAACGAAAAGTGCACAACGTGACGATTCGGTGTGTGTCTATGTTGTAAAATGCTTCCCACAAGAAGCATGGTTAACACATCCTTCACCTTCCATCTGGAGCTTTCGGAGAAGTGATGCATAGGAGTAAATGTATTTTTTTTTCTTTTAATGCATGCCTGAATGTAATTCTGCTTGATGGATAGTTTAAGCATAGAATTCTAGGCAGACCGAATCTTCTCTCTGAATCTGAAGACACGGACTCTTGCTGTGATGGTCTTTTTTAGATGTGACTCTCTTTACATCAGTAGTTTGAAGGAAGCGTCTTACTCTCCACAATGTGTGTGGGGGCTCATCCTGCCAACTGACCAAAAACTAGGCACTGCAGCTTAGTCAAGTCGACCCATAAAATCAACTATCCCCAAGGACAGAGACATTCCCCCCACCGTCTTCTCACCCAGAAGAGAACCCACCTAAATGTTGGAAGAGTCAACACCCCTGTCTTTTTTTTCCAAGCTATGCTGGGCTAGCATCAGAGCTAGTTTATTGGGGCTCCGCTTCGTGGTCTTTTGGTTGTAAATCCCAGCTTTGTTTCATCGTACATACACTCCTCCTCAGGAGGAAGTACTCAGGTTTGAGCTTCCAGAAGTGCTGTCCCAGGCCCCATCCAGCAGCCAGGTCTACCCACAGGCTCCATTGTTGCCTATTAGCAGCACCTGTGGCCAGTGGCGCCAGGGTCGGCCCCCCTGGGGGCCTTAATCAGCCCAGGACTTGATGTTCCAGCTTGTGGGCCTTTGTTTCTGGCAGGAGCAGAGTCCCTGGAAGGCATCATCGGACTGGACTGAGGAGAAGAGCATCAAGGGGGTCCACGCCGTGGGCCCGTGAAGTGGTGTATGCTAAAGTCAGACCTTTCTGTTTACAGTACGAGCTCCGGGCAGCCTTTTCTTGTTCCTGGAAGGCTCTGGAGCTGCAGATTAGGGGGAAGCCCAAATTCACCTTTGAGGAATTTGTATATACTTGAATTCTCTCAAGAATTGCCAGTCCCTTGCAGTTATTTCCAAGCTATAAGTCATGGTTGGCTAATGGCGACATCTCTGGGGATTTGAGAGGCTGACCCAGAGCTCTCTGCCCTACTTCTCTACCTTCAAAGGAGGCCCCTTCTGGGTGAGTTGAACACGGAGGGGGAGAGGGTGCTTGTCGATTGACTTCAGATTTTAATCTTTGAACGAGTTGTATGTGTGCGTACATGTTTATACAAAGGTAGAATCATTTTTACACTAGGAAAGAGCTGCATTGACATTATTATTGGAAAAAATTAATGTACTGAATGGAATGTACTAGCCTACAAACACACTGATCCAGGCCGGACGGCTTGTCCGAGGCCCAGCCCCTGCACAGGAGGTTAGGAGCTCACGTCCAGAAGGCCAGTGGGCAGTCTTAAATGCAGGCTGCTCTCAGCTGTGGGGTTCCTTTCCCCCAGCCCTGGGGCTTGTTTCTCCCACCCCACTCCTCTCTGCTGAGACCCTCGGTACCCAATTACCATCTAAGAATTTCCTGGATGGTTTCCATCTGAAAACGCAGTAATGTCTTTTTCACTTTTCCCAGATAAACTACTTAGTAGATTTCTGGGACCCAGTTTTGCAGTTAAAATATCAAAACCACAGCTGAAACTCAGTGCTAGGAAGTTTTGTTTTTAGCAGGCTCCATGCCTCGTGTGTAACCAACGTGGGGCCCGATATCATGATCTGAACCCAAATGAAGAGTCGGATGCCCAACTGACTGAGCCACCCAGGCACCACACAAAGCAAGTGTTTTAATTGCTCTGTCCTTTGTGGACTGGTGGCATTCGCTCCCCCCCTTCTGTGTTGAGCTGGACGACTGGAAGCTGAGTCTACCTAGTCATCTCTCATTTATTCACTCAACAAACATGCCTTAGACTTAGGTAAATCTGCTAGACTAGAAGAGGTCACTGGTCTTTGAGTTTCCTAAATCCACTGTAATTCCAGTAGGGCTCGTGAGATCGACAGTGATGCTGACTGGGGTTCAGACTTCCGCATAGCTCCGGTTCCCCACCTGGCCCTGGAGATAACTCGGGGGGTTCTGAGATTTAGAGACAACACAGGCAGAAGCCAAACATGTCGACAGACGGGGATTAGGCTGCCCTCATAGACAGGGTAGGTTGTTCAGTACCTACGATACTCGGAGAGAATTCAAGAGGGACTTGAAATTTTGTTTTCATATTACCTCTGTTTTCTCTCCTTTCCTGCAAGTCCCCTGTAACAGCTCCCCTCTAACTGCCAGGGTGAGGGAGTAAGCTGCATTTCATTTGCCCTGAGTCCTTTTTGTTCCTGTTAGAAGTAGGGCTCTGGACCTTTAGATTAGTAATAAGTTTTGTTTCTTGCAGGGTTTTTGTGATTTTGATGAGAAATGTTTTAGGAAGTATGGTAGGATATGGGGTGAGTATTCTGGAAACTTCCAATGGGTAGGCTTGTGATGATGAGCCCCCCCATGGTGGGGACGGTGCGGTGTCAATCAAGAGCCCCTTGGGATGCAGCCCGCTGGAGTAAAGCTGCTGGGACCTCTGCTCCCTGGGATCCCCTGTGTCACCTGGTGTGCATTTGTGTCCAGGAGTGTGTGTGTCCAGAGGTGTCTATGCCCGAGTACAGGTGTGTGTGTGTGTGTGTGTGTGTGTGTGTGTGTGTGTGTGTGTTGTTCAGTGATCCTGAAGGTCGCTGCCACCACGAGGTGCTGCTGGTCGATGGGCACACTCTCCCTGGGCTCATCCGCCAACTCTGCCACCATCTAGTTATTCAACCCTGGGAAGCTTCAGTTTCCCTATCCGTACTGCAGATCCTAGCACCTACCTGGGGATGATTTGTGAGGATGGAGGGCAGTACTGCAGATGGTGGTCTGATGGGACTCGACGGGAGGTGAGCGTGGTCACAGAGATCGGCACTCTCTGGCCAGGCTCTCCTGACCTGCAGAAGGGATGGAAATCACCCGGTTTAGTACAGGTGGTTTGCTGAATGACTCAGCCCCCGGATTTCTGGGGATGCTTTGTGAGGTTTCATTTCCTCCTCCACCCCTGACCCCTGTGATGCGAAGTCGGTGTTCCTGTAAACACATGTTACTCTTCTATATCGAGACTAGTGTCATCTAACTTGACATCAGCCACCCCCTGCACTGTCCTTTCTCTGTCCTACCCCACCGCCCCCATGCTGCAGCCACACGGGCACTCTGGTGGCCTTTCCCATAAGCGCACTTTATTGTTTTCTCGATTTTTAGAAAGATTTTATTTATTTATTTTAGAGAGACAGAGAGCTCGAGAGGGGGAGGGCGAGGCAGAGGGACAAGCAGAGATGCCCCACTGAGCAGGGAGCCTGCCACGGCACTCGATCCCAGGACCCAGGGATCACAACCTGACTGAGCCACCCAGACGCCCCTCTTTCCTCTATTTTTGTGGAGTTACGTTCCTGTCTCTAACAGAGAAATGAGAGTGATGGAATATCCTGGGTCTTACTGTCTTATGGTTTTGCTGAACTGACTTATCTTGGATGAAGAGCCAGAAGGCAGCTCTGGGCCCAAAGCCAGCTGCTCCAGCTGCTCCAGATGTTGACGTGGCCTTGACGGTGGCCACAATGGCTGGAGCTCGACCCTCCCTGTTCCAGTGACTTGCAAGAGGCTTCCGTCATGGCACCCCCCCCCCCCCAGGCCGTGTGTGAACGCCGCACTGGCTGGTACTGGTGATATGAGTGGTGTGTTCACAGGCGGTGTGGCCTCTGCCCTGTGCGTGTGTCTTGGATCCTTCTGGCTGCTGCGACAAGGCCCCACAGACAGGGTGGCCTAGACCCCACAGACATTTTTCTCTTCAGTCCTGGGAACCAGACGTCCAGGATCAAGGCGCCAGCAGGTTCGGTGTCCGGGGAGGCTGCTTCCTAGCTGACCATTCCCGGGACATCCCGGGGCAGAAGCCACCAGAGAACTGGCCGGGGTCTCCTTTATAAGAACGTGAATCCCAGTCTTCGGGGCTCCACTCTCACAGCCCCTTCCCCTCCTCAAGGCCCCTCCTGCTAGGACCGCCATCGTGGGACTTAGCATTTCAACCCGTGAGCTCCCCGTGAGTTTAGAAGATGGCTGTGCTGAACAGGACGATGTCTTCATTCATGGATTCACAGATTCAAACCCCCGTGGCCACGGAGGCGCCCTCAGAGCCTGGGAACGGAGAGCCGAGCAAGCGGCGGGTCCTCCCCAAGGAGGCCGCACAGGGTAATGGGAGAGACAGCAACGTCTTCATTGTACATACAGCGTGACCAGCGTCACCGTAGGCACATTCATGAGACACCACCGGGTTTCAGAGGAGGAAGTCAGGTGAGGGGGCACGGAATCTCCACAGTCACGAAGCCTCTGTGGGAAAAGTCCAGATGACCGGCTTTAGTGGCACTTTGTGGCCAGGACACGTGAACGGTGACAGCACTGACCGTCACAGAAGGTGCTACCTCAAGGGTTCGAAGGAGCTTCTGAAAGACGGAGAAACACAAAGGCAGAGGAAGCCAGCACCAGGCCCCATGACGCAGAATCCAGAATTTAAACCGTTAATGTGTTGCTGTTTTAATTGCAGATCAACATTTATTAATATTTAAAGGAGCTAAACTGATACAATGAAGGGGAAGTACCCTCTAGACCCCTCTTCAGTTTCAGTCTCTCTTTTTCTCTCTCTAGGGGCACTATTACCATAAATTCAGTATGTATGTGTCTACTTTGTTTCTAATGACTTCATCGTGTGTCAATGAATATATATTTCAATACTGTATTGCAGAGTATCATTTCATGCATTTTTTACTTTCACAGAAGTTCTGTGCTGTGCATCACGGAACATCTGAAAGCTTCATTTTTTTAAAAAAAGATTTTATTTATTTATTGGACAGAGAGAAACACAGCTAGAGAGGGAACGCAAGCAGGGGGAGTGAGAGAGGGAGAAGCAGGCTTCCTGCTGAGCAGGGAGCCTGATGTGGGGCTCAATCCCTGGTCTCCAGGATCATGACACGAGCCAAAGGCAGTCACCCAACCAACTGAGCCACCTAGGCGCCCCAAGCTTCATTTTTAATACAACATTGTTTTCCAAGGCACAGCTGTCTTGTTACATATATTAGCTTACTAATTTTAAGTGCTGGATGGCATTCTTCTACGGAATGGCTATTCTAGGATTTATTTATATTTTTTTCCTACACATGGGCCTTTAAGTTGTTTCCACTTTTCTGCTCTAACCAGCAATGTTGCAAAAAGAGCTGCTCCCCCACTCCTGGTGGGAGCCTGAAAACATTTCTGGACTGCAGTTTGTGTGTCTGCTTTCCCAGACAGTGCCTGGGGCTCTGCAGAGCCTTTGTACCCTTTTTTAGACCTGACACATTTTAGGGCCTCTTTCTATGGAACACTTGGTGTCGTCAGGCTTTGTGACTGGTCAGCTAGATGTGGGCCATGGTAGCTCGCTGCAGCTGGGGCCTGAACTGGCCCGGACACTCGTGACAGCTGACTGCAGTTTCCCCGACGCTGGGTTCAGGGATGTCATGGTATATGCTGGAGATCGGCCCTGACGGCAATATTCGCGCCAGGAAAACTGGCAAGTTGCTGCGAGTCAGGGTTTTCCTCCTGGACAGCCTGGTGATAACCAGTGACCAACACAGCTCCGAGGTCCACTTTCAATCCTGGACCCCATCTTCTTAACTCCAAGGTTTTCAGACCCCAGAGACTCTACCTGTTGGTGGCTGGTCAGTCCTAACACAGTGTAGTTGTGGCAGCTGTCATTGTCACGGAATTAAACACGGTCTCGTCCACACCACTATTCTGGACGGGAGGGGACACCAGCAAGAGGCTCTTCTGGAAGCAAATTTTAAAACCGATATAGACGGCAGTGGACTCTGTATTGAAAGGCTATGCAAACATATATTTAAACACATTACTACCCATGTTCTTAAGCTCCTTTATGAGCAAACTCTTTTGAAGCTTTGTTTCTCCCATATAACAATATTTTGGGGGAATTTGCTGTATAGGATATGCCGTAATCTTCTTCATGCCCTTTTACAGGGGCCGAGTATTCAGTCCTTGACGGATGGGCATTTAGGATATTTCCCAACTTTTGCTTATATACAAAATGCTGAGGAAATAGATTAATGCCCAGGCTGTTTTGCATTTTGCTAAGGCGTATTAAGAACAAATGGGTGGAGAGTTTCTGGGTAACATATATGACACTTTTTTGGGGGAATGGCTTTACTGAAGTGTAATTTATATACCATAAAATTCAGCCACTGTTAAGTGCATGTTCAATGATTTTTAGTAAATTCATACCTTCTGCAACCATCACTGTTATCTGATCTTAGAACAATTCCGTCACCCCTCAAATCTTCTTGTGCCCGTTTCTAACTTTAAAGTCAGACAATTGCTGATCGGCTTACCATCTCTGAGGCTCTGTCCTTTCTAGAAATTTCCTACAAATGAAATCATACAATATGTTGCTTTTTGTCTTGAGCTTCTTTCATTTAGCATCAGGCTTCTGTGTTAGCTCTGCAGTATCTCCTTTCTGTTACGGGGTCATGTTCCGCCACGTGGGTCCATCACAGTTTGCTTCTCCATCCACCAGCTGACGGCGGCTTGTCTCCAGCTTGGGGCTCTCATGAGTAATAGTATAATGAACATTTGGGGACGAGTCTTTGGGTGGACATGTGTTTTCATTTCTCTCGGGCAGAGAGGTAAGAGTGGGATTGCTGGCTTATAGGGAAAGTGTACACTTAACATTTCAAGAAACTGCCAAGTGTTTTCTGGTTTTATATTCGTACCGACAGCGTGTGCTGCCCTTCTGAGTCCTTGCCACCTGACGGTCCTTTGGGTCAAAGCTGTTCTAGCAGCTGTAATGGGATCCTGCATCCCCTAATGGCTAAGGATACCAAGTGTTTTTTCTTCTGCTTATTAACTATTTGCCTAACTTTTTGGTGACATGTCTTTTCAAGCCTTTCACTCCTTTTTAATGGGGTTCTTTGTCTTCTTACCGAGTTGTGGAAGTTCCTTGTATATTCCGGATACAAATCCTTTATCAGATACACCTTTTGAAAATACCTTGTCTTAGCCTGTGGCTTGCCTTTTTATTTTGTTAATGGTGTCTTTGGGAGAGCAACGGGTTTTAGTTTCAGTAAAGTTGAATTTATCCCCGTTTACAAGGACTATGATTTGGTCGTCATATGTAAGAAATTTCTGCCTAACCCGGAGGCACAAAAGCACTGCAGAGTGCTTTTCTTCTAGATGTTTTAGGGGTTTTCATTCTTACATTAGGCCAATGATTCACTTCGAGTTCATTTCAGTACACGGTGAGAGGCAAGGGTTGACTCCGCTTTCCTTTAGGGGTCTTCAGCTGTGCTGGCCCCATTTACTGAAAAGGCGATTTCTTTCTCTGCCCAAGGCCTTGGCACTTTGGTAATAAATCAATGAACTATCCATATGTGGTCTATTCCATAATTTACTTCTTCCTTCTATGTATCTCACTCCTTCCAATAGGCTTTTGCGTATCCCTCCGGGGTATCACTGTTTTGTTTTGTTTTTCAATTGGTCTCTTTTACTGTTTACTGTAGGATCTCCTCTTCTGGGGACTCTAGCCCAGGTACCCTGAAGGGTTGGATAAGATGATGTGTGCGTAGTGTCCAGGGCTGTCCTTTGAAAGCATTTTCATTATTCAGCCCACAGCCCCAGTGCCGGCCCTCCTGCCCCACTGGACACAGTTTATGGGAAATCTTAGCCTGGGCCAGGCCGGGAGCCCGCCCAACTCCCGTGGGTTCTGTCTTTCCTTGGAGCCTCAGTAATACCAGCCTAGGAGCCCCTGTTACGCTTACAACAGAGAGGGGAGCAGGAGACACACCACAAAGTCACGTAGAGTGCATCTTCAGGGCCAATATAATCCCTTTTGAATTCTATTCCATCTCCAAATATTTGGGTCTTTACTCTCTGCCCCATGTGGCTGAGAAACTGCCCCGTTACCATCAGCCTTCATGTGCCCTCCCCACACAGTCCTGCCCTACTCTGAAAGTCTTCATCTTGCAAAACTGGAGCTCTGGCCCCCGTTAAACCCTGATTCCCTCTCCTGGGGCCCACCTTTTGCTCTCTGTATCTGTGCACATGATTGCTCTGAATGAAAGGGCATTCTGTAATAGAATCCCAGAGCATCTGTCTTTCCGGGACTGACCTTTTGCTCAGCACAATGTCCTGAAGCGTCACCTGTGTTGGCGCAGCCTTCAGAATCCCCTTCCTCTTGGAGGCTGAGTGACATTCTCTTGTACACATGGGCCATGCTTTGCTTGTCCTTCATCCGTCCACATGCACTGAGCTTCCCCTAACCATCAGTTAGGGCAAGCAATGCAGCTGCGAGCACAGGGGTGCAATTTCATCTTCTGCACCGCAATCTCAACTCTTGGAGGTGAATACAGAGGTGGAATGGCTGGAACCCATGGTAATTCTGTTGTTAACATTTTGAGGAAATACTATAGTTCTTACATTCCCACCTGCAGAGCACGAGGGCTCCGGTTTCTCCACGTCCTTGCCAACACTGGTTATTTTATTTTATTCCCCCCCCACTACTTTCATCAGAAACCATTCCAATCGGTATGTCTACCCCACTTTCTATAAGAGACTCATTTATCTCTGAGCCACTGGCTTATAAAATTGGCTCCAGATAATGTGGATTTTTTTTTTTTTTTTTTTTTTTTTTTTAATGATCAAGGGCTTGACTAAGTCAGTTAAAGCTTGGTTCTTTGGCTAGCAACAAGTCCGTGAGGGTCGTTTCTGGATCCTCAAACACCAGGTGGGATATTCATTACAAACCTTGCCAGGCATGTTCGGTTTCATTGGCCAGAGCTCTGACTCCTGCTGCTGCTGAGTCCTGTGCTCTGTGAACACGCTCCTCCTCCTTCTGCAACAAGAGAACAAGGGAACCGTGTTGAACAGAGGGAGGATAGGAGAGAGCAGATGAAAAGGGAAAATGAATTTATATCTGAGCATTTCCACTAAAAGCTGGGAAAGGTCACCTTTCTGTCTCCCATCTTTCTTTCTATGAGTGAAACTGTGAGTCCTTGGCTCCCTTTAATGGATGAGAGAGTGTTGGATGTTCCTGACAAGCTCATGGGGCTGTTATAGGGATCAAATGAGATTGTAGCTGAGCAAGCACTCAGGTTTGAAGTGGTGCATCAGTGTATGGGGTTATTATCAGTCTCCCACGGATCTCTTAATATGGAAGAAAAATAAGGCTCCTCCCATGGGGTGTCCCTGGCAAAGAGATGGCTGTGACTCTCCTTGTGCCTGCCACACCTCCCTTTCTCTGCTGGATCCAATGTTCTGGCCCCAGAAAGTTAATCATCTTTGTGAATTATTTCCCATTAGACTTCACTGCAATTGGAGGTTGCCAGTCTATTCCGAATCAGGTGCATTTTGTTTTCCTTGCCCAAAGAATGTTTAAAAATTATTTTATTTTGTTGGCAAACTACAGAAGTCAGGAGAGTCCCCAGCCAAAATGCAAAAGTCTAGGTTTCCTACTTTTGGGGAAAAACAAGAAGACAGGGCCACCTCAGTACGGCTCTTTCTACCTGCTAACAAAGGTCCTTCTCCCACCTGCCTGGCTTACTCTGGGGATATGAACTGTGATTCGGATGTGAACCAGGAAACCACGTGAGGATGGCAAGCATGAAATGCACCAACGATCTCTTTGGGAGAATTTATGAACAACACTGGATTTGGGGAATGTTTGATTTTGGGGTGTGTGTGTATGTGTGTCTCTCCAGGGGCCCAGATGTGGTCATTGTTCTCATCTCTTGGTGAATTAAATCCCTCCAAAATGCTGGGAAGCGAAGCCCACCGGTGGATAACAGTATCAAGGCTCAGAGAGATTTTGAAAAGTGGCGATTCTTAGGGTAAGTCTACAGCCCTGAATGTTCTGTATTAAGAGGAAAAGATGCCAAACTTGAAATGTAATCAGATAAGGGGATCCAGGATGATGAGGGGGTCTGGAAACCAGGGTATGAACTAAAATCCTGGGGTCCAGCAAGTCAGGCAAATAAGACATCCTCCTGCCCCCAACAACCATGTGGCATCAGTCTGGGGACAACAGTGTCTTTGTGGGAGTTCCTGGAATCCAGGTTGGAGACTGAAGCCTCGGCAGAGTCCAAGACCAAGGAGAGAATTTTGAGAAGGAAGGGTTTGAATCCAAGCAGCTGGTTCACCAACAGAGGTCTTGGCCACAGCCCCAGAAATAGCTCCGTGCTCCTGAGAACTTGGCCATGCCCCATTGGGCTTGGTCGTGTCGTTGGCACCGGCTGCCAAGGGGCCCACTCATGTGGGGGGTAGTAGGTATGCAGACCTCACTACCGGCCGTGACCTTGGAGTGGTTTGTGAACTGGCTCCAGCCCCTCTTGGTCACTGTCGGGGGGCCCTGGAGGGAAGCCCGCCAAACTTGGTCACAGTGTAGATTCTGAAAGTGCCCCTTTAATGGACTCCAGAAATAGATAAACAATGCTAAAATTCATATGGAACCACAGAAGAGCCCAAGCAGCAAAAGCTATTTTGAGGAAGAAAACAAAGCTGGAGGCATCACAGTTTTGATTTAAAACTATACTGCAAAGCTGTAGCGTGACAGCACGGCACTGGCGTAAAGACAGCCATGTGGGCCTGGCGGAAGAGAACTGAGAGCCCAGAAACAAACCCGGGCACATACGGCCAGCTATCTGAGCAGAAGCCAAGAATACTTAATGGGGAAAGACAGTGTTTTAAGTAAATAGTGAAAACTGGATTTTCACATGCAAACGACTGAAACTAGATCCTCATCTCACATGAACGCAAAATGGAGTAAAGACTTGAATGTAAAACCTAAAACTGTAAAACTCCTAGAAGAAAACAGGGAAAAATCCCCTTGACATTGGTCATGGTAATGATTTTTTACACACAATACCAAAAGTGTAAGCAAAAAAAAAGGACAAACACATGGGACTACATCAAAAGCAAAGACACAATCAACAAAAAGAAGAGGCAGCCTGCAGAATGGGAGAAAATATTTGCAAACCATATATCTGATAAAGGGTTGATGTCCAAAATACATAAAGAACTCACACAACTCAATAACAAAATAATTACAATAGTAGTAATCTAAATAAAACATGGACAAAGAACCCGAAGAGACATTTTTCCAAAAAAGACAAAGAAATGACCAACAGGTACGTAAAAAGGTGTTCAACATCACTCATCATCAGGGAAATGCACATCAAAACCACAGTAAGTCACCTCACAACTGCTAGAAAGGGTGTCATCAAGAAGACAAGAGATAACAAGTGTCCACAGGGATGAGGAGGAAAGGCGACCCTCACACACTGTTGGAGGGAATGTAAATTGGTGCGGTTACTACAGAAGGTGGTAGGGAGGTTCCTCAAAAAATTAACACCAGAACTACCACGTGATCCACCAAGCCCACTTCTGGGTATATATCAGAAGGAAAAGAAAGCTCTATCTGAAAGAGATGTCTGTACCTCCGTGTTCATTTTAGCATTATTCCCAAGAGCCAAGACATGGAAACAACCCAAGTATCCATCGATGGATAATTGGATAAAGAAAATGCGGTACATATACAATGGAATATTATTCAGCCTTAAAAAGAAGGAAATCCTGCAATTTGTCACGTGGATGGCCTTGAGGGCATTATGCTAAATGAAACAAGTTAGAGAAAAATAAACATGGTATGATCTCACATATGGAATAAAAAAAAAAGAGTCAAACTCATCAAAACAGAGAGTAGAATGGTGGTGAGCAGGGCTGGGTGTGGGGAAAATGGGCTGGTCTTGGCCAAAGGGCACAAACTTCGAAGGATAAGATGGAAACGTTTTGGGGAATCTCATATTCAGCATGGCGACTATACATAACAATGTTGTGTTATATGCTTGAAAGTTGCTAAGAGAGTAGATCTTAAATGTTTTCACCCTGAAATAAGATTGTCATGGTGTCATGGGTGTTAACGAATCTGCTCGTGGGACCAGTTTCTAACATGATATTTAGACTTTCGAGGTTGTTGGGTTCATGGTCTTCTAGCACCACTGTGGCCACGACAAGGTAGAACTCAATTTGAGGTGTTTGTTCCTTTGCAGGCAATGTTTTCTCCTTTTTGCCTTTTCTTTCTTTCTTTCTTTTTTTTTTGCCTGCCTTGTTATCTTTCATCCTTGATGTTGTGCAATTTCCCAGGGGTGCTCTCTAGTTGATTACGAGTTTCATGCATTCTGACCAGCTTTCAGGGAACTCACTCAACTCAATACTTGTGTCTTTATTTAACTCTGGATAATTGTATCACAATTTTTTTCCTCTTCCACATTCCCACAATTCTCTCCATCATGAAATGCATATTAGGGGTCTCTTGTAGTGGTTTGATTATACAGGAAGTAACTCATTTGTAGCTCCATCAGTCCACTGGTCATTTGTTCTGTTGAGTTTAAAATTTTTCATACCGTATTTTAAATTTCTTCGACTTGTAATCGGTCCCCTTTATAAAATTCATGCCTGCCTACCTCACCCCAGTCTGCACACACATATCTACTTTACTCTCACCAGGCACTGCTTTATCTGGGGCAACAAAATACTTTATGAAAAAACAGAAACCCTTTCAGTGTCAGTTTCAGTATTTCAAATAGCTCAAATAGCTTGAAAATTATGTATTTGCGGTTGACCTTCACCTTGGTCAAGTGGGAAAAGATCTGAAGAAAGTAATACAGGCAGAAATGGTACTGTTTTAAAAAAAATTACTCCTGTCAAGGCTAACGTTAACAATCTTGAGGTTCATTTTAAACTGAAGCAACCTGGGACTTATTCTATTCCCCAAAGAGGGACAAGTAAGCTAAAGAGACATTGTCTAAAAAGCTTTAGGAACTCTGCCATTGCTATTCTGACTTGTCCCGCAGCTCTCTCTGCACGCCTAAATTTAGATTGTTCCTTGTTATGAAACCAGGACATTCTGTTTTTGTTCAAAAAGGAAAGACACAGAAGTCAGCTCAGCTGCTTTTAATTCATAAAACAGATTTAAATTTAGCCAAGGAAATAAAGATGTTAATTACTGCATTATTTATAATAGCACACATTGGAAACAACCCAAGTGGTCAAAAAGAAGGAAAGCAGAAAATAGACCATGGTACATTCAATCAAAGTGTATTATGTAGATATCAAAAATGATGGCTACGAAGATTCAGTGGCAAGATGGGAAATACTTCTGTAAGGTTAAATGAAGAACAGGACATAAATTTGCATATGTACCACTGTTATAGTTATGTTTATGTAAATACACTTGAAAATAGGAAAATACTCGGCGGCGCCTGGGTGGCTCAGTTGGTTAAGCCACTGCCTTTGGCTCAGGTCATGATCCTGGAGACCCGGGATCGAGCCCCACATCGGGCTTCCTGCTCGGCGGGAAGCCTGCTTCTCCCTCTCTCACTCCCCCTGCTTGTGTTCCCTCTCTAGCTGTGTTTCTCTCTGTCAAATAAATAAAATCTTAAAAAAATAGGAAAATACAAAAGAAATACAAACTAGAAACGGTAACGAGTTGGGATGATTTTTATGAGAGAACTTTTTGTTTGCCTTTTATTTATTTATTTTTAAAGATTTCATTTTTAAGCACTCTCCACACCCAACCTGGAACTCGAACTCACAACCCTGAGATCAAATTTACATGCTCTACTGACTGAGCCAGCCATGTGCCCTTGTTCGTTTTTTAAAGCCAAGATCTTGCCTTCCCTTCCCCTATGTGCATCTGTTTTGTTTCTTAAATTCCACGTATGAGTAATATTATATGATATTTGTCTTTTTAAACTTATTTCACTCAGCATAATACCGTCTAATGCCATCCATGTTGTTGCAAATATAAGGTTTTTTTAATGTCTGGGTTATAGTCCACTGTATATATATATATACATCTTTATCCATTCATCTATAAATGGATATCTGGGCTCCTTCCATAGTTTGGCTATTGTGGACATTGCTGAGATAAACATTGGGGTGCAGGTGCCCCTTTGGATCACTACATTTGTATCTTTGGAGTCAACCCTAGTAGTACAATTGCTGGGTCATGGGGTAGCTCTATTTTTAAATTTTTGAGAAACCTCTACACTATTTCCCAGAGTGGCTGCACCAGCCTGCATTCCCACCAACAGTGTAGGAGGGTTCCCTTTCTCTGCATCCTCGCCAAAATCTGTAATTTCCTGACTTGTTAATTTTAGCCATTCTGACCCATGTGAGATGGTGTCTCATTGTGGGTTTGATTTGTATTTCACTGATGCTGAGTGATGTGGGGCATTTCTTCATTGTCTGTTGGCCATTTATATGTCTTTGGAGAAATGTCTGTTCATGCCTTTTGCCCATTCCTTGACTAGATTATTTGGTTTTGGGTGTTGAGTTTGAGAAGTTCTTTATGGATTTTGGATACTAGCCCTGTATCTGATGAGACATTTGCAAACATGAGTTCTCCCATTCTGTTGGCTGCTTTTTGGTTTTGTCAACTCTTTCCTTCACTGTGCAGAAGCTTTTCATCTTGATGAAGTCCCAATGGTTCATTTTTTGTTTCTGTCTCCCTTGCCTTTGGAGACATGTCTAGCAAGAAGATGCTTCAGCCGAAGTCGAAAAGGGGTGGGAGGGGGATGGGGTAACTGGGTGACAGGCTTTAAGGAGGGCACTTGATGTCATGAGCATTGGGTGTTATATGCAGCTGATGGATGAATCACAAAACTCTACCTGTGAAACTAATAATATACTATATATTAGTTAATTGATGTAAAAAGGCCAAAATTTTATAATCCGAGAGTACTTTTAAAATGTTACATTATTTAGGAAAATCTTTAGCAGAGATAGGGAATATGATGGAGAAGTCAGTGGCCAGCCAGGAGTTCTAGGTTCTGGTCTGGGCTTGCAGTGTCCCTGAGCTGTGTCAGCTTTTGTGTTGCCTGCAGGCTATATTTTGTTGTCTTTCTCCCCTCAGTAGATCATATCCTGTGTACTTTCTATACTTCAAAAATAATCTAAAGTTCTAGTCTAGTACCATTATGTATTTATTTTATTTAAAATGGTATTTTTCTGCCATCTTCTGGGATTTGGAGTCAGAGGAAAGCCATGCTTAGTACATCATTTTGCTTTGTCTCTGTTGTTTATTCTTCATGGACTAATCAGGGTTTATAAGGGCAGGCTTGTTCATAGTCTTTGTTCTACTAATGGTGATTCTCCCATAAATCTTTGTTTTTTCCACCATAAACCCTCACCAATTCTTTCTAGAGGCTTAACCCATGAGGCTGGGCACAGGATAGTGTATACTATTTCTAACCAAACTGTAAGATTTATTTCAGTGTTTAATAATTCCTTTCCTCTTTGAATTAAATAAACTTCATAATATTCATGGTATTGATTATAGACTCTTGTTCTTTGCTCTTATGCAGAGCTTAGGCTGGAAGAAATGTGAAGCGTTGATTACATAACATCACATTGAAAGTCACAACTCGTGGGCTCCACGTGTGGCTGGGGCTCCAGCTTATGGACCAATTTCATCTTACTCTGTCAAATTTTGTTTCACTGGACACATATTTCATGACGGACCACCCCCTGTGTCGGCCAGCCTGGACCTATTCATTAAAAAAAAAACCCAGCACCAGTGCGTAAATATTCGTAGGTGACTAAGCTGTGGGCTCCTAAGATGGCAGTCCTGTAGCTGTCCACCTTTAAAAATGTGGCTACTAGAAAATTAAAAATTACATACGTCGCTTACATTTACACCTTGTGTTATATTTACAATAGGCAGGGCTAAAACAGAGAATCCAGAATCCATACACATATGATTAAACAATTTTTTGACAGAAATTACAAGGCAAACCAGTGGGGAAAAATGGTTTTCCCAACAAATGGCATTACATTAATGGAATATCCGTGTGGGAGACAAGTAAGCATCATACCACAGATGATATGAACTCAGAATGGATCACAGACCTCACTGTGAAGGCTAAACTCGAAAAGTTCTAGAAGAATGCATACGGCAGGCAAGAAATTTTAAAACAGGTTACAAAAAGCAAATGATGAAATTTGAAAAAATTGATAAATTGGACTTTATAAGACATTTAAAACTTCCTACTCGAAAACATCATTAAATAAACAACAAAGCTATGCTGAGTGAAATAAGTAGAGAAAGTCAAGTATCACATGGTTTCACTTGTGGTGCATAAGGAGTAATATAGAGGACAGTAGGAGAAAGAAAGGAAATGGGAAGTGGGGTAATTCGGGGAGGGAAATAAAACATGATAGACTGGACTCAGAAACAAACCGAGGGTGTTGGAGGGGAGGGGGTGGGGGATGGGAGAGCCTGGTGGTGGGTACTGAGGGCACGTATTGCAGGGAGCACTGGGTGTGGGGTATAAACAATGAAACTTGGAACACTGAAAAAATAAAATAAAAAAAAGAAGTTAAAAAATAACAAAGCAAGTGACATAATTGGAGGATTTGTTTGTTTGCAATATTTCTAATATGTGTATCTTACAAAGGACTTGAATTGTATAGACAGTCTTACAACCCCGTAAGGAGATGGACTGCCAAATAAAAACAAATGGGCCAAATACTGGAAAAGACAATTCACAAGAGGTAGTATTGTTGGAAGACGATTGTCCATGGAGTTCTTGTGTTCCTACACAGTCGAGGCCTTGTGAACAAAGAGCAGGCTCGAAGAGCAAGCCTGTGCTGGAAACTGGAGAGAATATGCCACCTGAGCAATGTAGAGGAATACATCCCTGGTGAGGTCTCTGGATAGCAAAGATACAATCTCCTTCTTCTTGAAATACTTGCTTACATTCCAGGATAATGAATAATCTTTCCCTCCAGAGGTGAGGATGAGCAGCTAAGCGGCCCCATGAAGGGTCAGAGTCTTTTAATTTTAGGGTCACGTGGTGTACCCCACTACATGTACAGTGACATCTGGCCTTCGGCATTGGACCCTGTGGGAACTGGGGTCTGGGGAAATGCGCAGGATGTCGCTCTGTTGATCCATTTGCCATGAGTGACAAACCTTCCCTGTCTCTGCTCCAGGGGTCTTGTGTCCTTCTGTTGAGATCTGTGTATAAAACTGCAGCAAAGAAAACAGCGTGCGTGTAGGGTAAAATCCAGGCCCTGCCCGGATTCTGACTTCACATGTCGTGCAGTGAGGCTGGGATACTGACATGGCTTCTGCACCAGGCGGACGAGGGGCCTGAAGACCAATTAATGGGACCCTTAGGAAGTTCATGAGAGTCAGCACTTGACACACTGACTAACTGTCTGGTCAGCTGGGTAAAACGGTGTCCCTTTCACTTTGCTGCCCTTATTAGGATGGTTTAGAGATGGCTGCAGGGTTGAGCCAAGTAGCCCAAATGCTGCTTTTGGGTTTTGCCCTCTCCTCCAGATAGAGGGGAAAGGGGTGTATGTCCCAGAGCTGGCAGAGGGCACTGGGGGGACTGTTGGCTTTGGAAGACTGGCCGAGGGAATCATGCGCTGCTCAAGCCTGGACGTCAGAGATGCTCTGTCCATCTTATTCTCTGCCCCTCGGCAGCTTTCAGGATTCAGGATTGGGGCGAGGTCTCCCTGTCCCGGACCCTACAGGACTGCCTGAATGTGCTGTGAGGAGACGATCTCGACTTTTTCCTCCTTTGGATATGGGTTCTCAGGTCACCTCCCTACCTGGTCCCTTGGGGGAAGGGGCCCTGGGCGTGATGGGGGAGGGGCAAATATACTGTGATGGCTTATTTTATGGGTCACCTGGGAGGCTGTTTTTTGGGGAGATTAACATTGCAAGTGGTGACCTCTGAGTAAGCTGAATGCCCCTCCACGATGTGGGAAAGATCAGCTGTGCATTAACCCCCTGCCATTTGCTGCTGGTGACAGGTCAGAGCCTTGCGGGACGCCTCAGTGAAGTCTTCACCTGATGGGGACAGAACAAGCCTGAAGATCTTGCTAACTGCGGCCTCTGCGCTTCAAAGGGAGGCGGCCTCCCCCAGGAGAGTACCTGCCCGGGTACCCTGAGGGTTTTGAGCTTGTATTTCGAGGCAGCTACTAGGTAACGTGACTTCTGAAAAGCAGCTGTTCACGTGCACCTGAGCTCTTGCGGAAACTGAATGCCTGAGCCCTAGATGTCTGGGATTCTCTGGCGGATATTCCCATTGCTCTGGGACAGGCCAGTGGAAGGGCCCTCAAGTCTTCCTTGCTCCGTGGACATGGAACATTGAAGCTGCAGAGCCTAACCCCAGAGGTGTCTCTGCTTTGTATGAGAAAGTGGAGGCTCTGCGGGGGAAGCTGTTTCCTGCTCTGCTGTCTGAAGTCACCATGAGTGGCTGGCTCTGCTGGGGTCCTTCATTCACAAAATTTCCCCCAAACACCGGGGCCCGGGTGAGCCGACCCTGGACAGCGTCCGCTAGGGCAGGGCAGCCTCAGCACCGGCAGTGCGGGCTCCATCAGCAAACGGCTCAGACTCTCAGATCAAGGACACCCCAACTTGCGGTCACGGACTGTGGGAACGGAGCGAGATTGCTGACTGAACTGTCCGGATGGCTCCTGGAGGTGGTCGTGACAAAGGCCATGACGGGGGAGGGACCAGATTCCTGCCGTGGATGGTGAGGTCTGCCGGCACCAGGCACTTGCTGTGTTCTCTGGCCAGACCCACGGAGTCAAGAGGTGGATGGAGCCGGAGACGTGTTTTCCGTTTTTCACAAACAAAGCCATGTGAACTTCCAAGGGCATGCTTCCTTGGGCACGGCAGGAGGGGCTGATCCAGAGAGACAGAGCTCTGGGGTGGAGGCAATGAGAATTTAAAATGTTTCTAGATGCCGATAAATTGCCTTCCAAAGCAGGATACAATTTTTTTTTCCTCCTTGTGCTTTTTAGTATGGGGTTTAAAATATATTTTACTAAAATATAGAGCATCTGGCTTATGTTTTATAGTAACTCTTTTTATTTGAAAAGCTCTAGGAAGTCTAGCACCTGATGCATTGCTTTTCACTCAGAAATATTTTCGAAGCACCTCCTCTCAGCCAGGCACTGTCCTAGATGTGAAAACGCAGCTGGAAGCGAAACAAAGCCCCTTTCCCATGGTGAGCCCGCAGCCCCCAGAGCAGCTGCACAGGCCGCAGGAGGAGGAGGGGGAGGGCAGGTCTAGGGGCTTGGGGGGGGACTGGGGAGGGGGAAGAGGGCACAGTTTTCTCTAATGTGGTGCCATTTGAGCAATAATTCAAATGAAGCCGTTGACATTAGGATCAATAGGTATTGACTGAGTGAAGGTATGTTGTATACAGACCACCCCCGACCCCACCCGCCGCTGGCTCACAGCTGCAGGTGCCCAAGAGATGGCACATGACTGGCTCTGGCCCGTGGCCACGGAGGGAGGGCTGTGGATTTGGACAGAACCCAGACCCTGCCTGGGCCACACGGACCAAACTGACAGCATTTTCCAGACCAGGGAGCAATAGGGCCTGTTTTAACCAATGGTGCACACGCTGGTAGGCTCATTCTGTTCTACTCACAACAGCAGCTCTCAGTTATTAATTAGCACTCCCCTGTGCAGAATTTAAACCTTGCACTTTGGCTTGGTGCATTTCCTCGTGGGCACACGCTCCTACTTTGCGTCTGAGTGGGCTCTGCTTTGTACATTTTGTTTAAGCTGTGGCCATCTTTGTTTTATGTTTTGACGGTATCCATTCTGATTGAAATTAAGATACAAAGGGTCAAAGATGTGAAAAGGCCAAAATTAATTTCAGTTTCTATGCAAAGCCTTGCATGTGTGAGGATCAGTTCAGTTTTGGTTTCTTGGTGGTCTGTGGCCTCTAGCTATTCTTCCTTACTGCCACCCATCCCTGTTGACATGGAGTGGCCCGGCGTCCTCACCTGGCGCTTGTGCCACGGACAGTGACCCCCGGCGGAAACCAACTCCCACAAGGCTTTCCGAGCAGGTCTTAAAGCCAGTGGACGGCCAGGAAAACAACTCTATGAAACTCAGAAGCAAAGGACAATTGACTTTCTGTAGCATTTGAACTTCCCGAGGTTTGCCTGCGGCTGCCTGGGTTTCTCGGGAGTGTTCTGGGGCTGGGGGCTGGCCCAGCGTCCGCTCAGCGACCCTGGACGCCCAGCCAGTGGGAGGCGCATGTTGCTGGGAGCTGAGCCATGACAGCCATTTTGCTCAGGTTGCTGAAGATGTCGGGTAGCATAGTATTACCTGGGGTGCAAACTTCGTCTTCATCTCTGTAGTATTATATCCTCCATTCAGTAAAGATATAAATTGAACATGAAACATACTGTCCACTGTCTCATGTACTTTGAAGTGGGACTTATATACTATGTTGCTCTTTAATATAAACTAATATTGGTGTGTGATGTTTATAATATGATAGAATAGAATATAACAGTCTAGTACAGTATTCATGGGATGACTTGCTTGTTTGGTCATCTCAATCTTTGGAGGAATAGCTTTAAATCAGATAGAAAGAGCAGAAATCCAATTGGATTGTTAAATAGCTGGGGTTTAATCCACCAAAACTTTGTTCACTAATTAGGTTGGAACTTTGCGTCTTGAGCTTTAATGAGCACATAAATCAATGGTGATCCTGTTTAAAATTCGGAGTCTGGCTTGGAATGTCTGGGATGGGCCCTGAGAACCTGTGTTTCTAACCAGTTCCTGGCCGGGGGGTGGGGGTGGCGAGTGCCACTGGGCCGTGCACGGCCTTCTAAGCAGCAGGGGCCTGGGGCCTCCCTGAGGCTGGCCGCTGAGATCTCTCTCTGCAGCAGACCCTGGGGGCCACGGGAGGCTCTGCACAGCCCCTCCTGAGCCAAGACCAGCCCACACTTGTACCCTAGCTGTCTGGTTTTTTCTGCGGGCTACACTGGGCTAAGAACTAGCTTTGACTTTAGACACGTGGGACCATATGCGTTGTCACATTCTTTAGATTTCAAGGGCCAGAAAAGCATAAGCCAGAATGATTTTGAGGAAAAGGAGACACTGGTTCATGTATTTTGAACATCTGGAAAGAGGCCTGGCTTTAAGTGTTTAAGTGAAGTCACCTGGCCTCAGTGTTTTGCTACATTCTCCTGGTTCCGCTTCCCAGCAGGAGGGGGCTGGCTCCCAACCATGGGTTCACAGAGTCCCATCCTTCCCTGGCAAGCCCCATGTGGCTGGGCCACATCGGACCTTAGGTCCTCCAAGTTCCAACCCAGAATCTTAGCTGTGTCTTGTAGCTGATCAGCTCCTATTGGGTCACAAGTGCCCCTGCCTGTATGAATCACAATCGTCAGCAATTGTGATTGAATTTTGTCCCCCGAAGTGATGTTGAAGCCCTAACCCCCAGTAACAATGAATGTGACCTTATTTGGAAATAGGGTCTTTGCAGATATAATTAGTCAAGATGAGGTCTTGAGGGGAGGTCCTAACCCAGGATGACTGGTGATTTCATAAAAAAGAGACATCTGGGCACAGGGATAGAAGGGCGCACAGGGAGAAGGCAGGCATGGGGGGGTAGGCCTCCACAAGGCAAAGAACACCCAAGACTGAGGGCACCCACATGAAGCCAGGAGAGAGGATGGAAGAGACCCTCCCCCACAGCCTCAGAGGACCCCCCCCATCCCCCGGCCATGCCCTGCCCTTGGACATCCAGCCTCCAGACGGAGACAGGATGTGCATGTGGATTAAGTGACGTGGTCTGTGGCGTGGACTTTATTATGCCCGCTGTAGGAAAAGAATGCTGCAGGGTAGGGCTAGGCCCATCAACCTCTGCACCATGCTCAGCTCTGTGCCCACCCCCATGACCACCCTGGGGCTGCCCTTCCTTCTCTCCTCTGCAGACTGCCCAGGCTCCTTCAAGTGGCCCAGGGGAGAGAGGCCCGCCACACCGCCGATCCCACAGTGGGGGGGGGGGGGCAGATAAGAACCCAGGGCAGCTCTGCCCCAGCCTGAGGACCTGCTTCTCATGCTTGTGCACCCCTGACAAGTGCCCCGGCCACGCCGCCCCTGCACTCTGAGGACTGTGCTTGGAGAAGCCATGCCTGAGCCATCCTGTCCCCAAGCCTCCCTCATTTGGGATATGCTCAGCTCCAAGTCTTACTGTTCACCGCCTCGTGTGAGCAGCAGATTTTCTGCTTTTCCCATCTCAGCCACGGCTCAGCCTCGGGGAGCTGAGTGTAGCCAGTCTCATTTAGAACACAATAGACGCACAAATTGCCAATTGGTGTCTAGATCTGGAAGGAAAAAGCTGAAAGCCTCTCTGCGGTCTGGGCGTCTGCAGATGGACGCTTTTACCCACAACATCTTTCCTTTCAACGTCCCCAGCATTGTTCACGTTTATGTACATCCTGACGTGCCTCACCGTGTTTCCTGAGGACCAGCCTAATTTACAACGTTAGAAAGGAAAACTGTGCTTGCTTTCCCCAGAGATTTAAAGTAGGGGGTCATTAGTGTAAGTGCTGTTGGACTTGAGCAGTCTGAGGGAAACGGGAATGTTGCTCCTCCTCTGTGCTGTGTGGGTCAGCTCCAAGAACTGCCCCTTGCAGGCTGCTGGCCACCGGCCATCGCCACACGCCTTCTCAAACGGAGGGAAAATGGGCTCTGTTCTTCCTCACCCCTAGCCTTCCAGCTGTACTCAGGGCCAGCAAGTCCCTCTGTGTCTCCAACCAGTGTTCTGACCCCCTCCTGGCTACTAGGACTCAGGAAGGAAAGCTTGCCCCAACCGGGGCAGGGCTCGATCTCTCTAAAGAACCTTGGAACAGAATAAGAGTTTGGTCAACAAAACATCCAATCTGTGTCTTATTTACCCAGAAAGGACACCCAATCTACCAAGGAGGCAGGGTCGTCCTCTCCTTCAGGCAGAACAGTGGCTGTATAGGGCTGCGTGGGAACACCGGTTCATTGGGAGGAGAAGTGGGAACGAACACCTGAGCCAGTGGAGGCTATGGGTCCAATCACTGGTCACAGGTTTCTCACTTCCCTCGAATGCTCCCTTCTGTGGGCTTCCCGGCCCCACTGCAGTTGGGCCTCTCTTCTGGCCGAAGGGGCGTCAGCAGGCATAACAAGTACAGGAACTTGAACTCTGCTGCTATGATGGTGCATACACACCAGGCCTTGACCTTCTACCTCGACAGAAGAAGAGATTCCCCAAAATTGCTTCTGCCCTTTCATCTGGACCCCAGGTGAACACACGTGGTGCAGACTAGAGTCTGAATCCTAGAGGTGGATGGGAGAGAGCCCAGTGTCAATCCAGAAACCCATGCTGTTTTTCTTTGCCACTGAGATTCTGTGGCCTGTTTGTTACACAGCCAGGGCTGACTGGTACAGAGGCAAAGGCTCCTGATGGAGAAGCTGAGAGGCAGAGTAACGAAACTGCTTCACCTCCAATTTACCAGGATGGGCCCTGATCCCCTATCAGAAACCACAGGTCCATGTGTGGATTTTTTCAAACACCAGACTCATTTTTGCCTCCCTCGTTATGATTTGCAGGGTAATGATGTCATTAAACAGCTTTTAAAACTTCCACATTAGCCAAGTGATGGGATCATAACCAACACTTTGGCAAAATTTCAAAACTGAAGGAGAGTTGTGAGGTGGGTTCATTTGTAATAAAATGAAATGACTTGGAGGTTTTAGTTTTCAATTATTAAAGTTCTAGTGCCAAAGGCTCAGCTGTGCAATTTAGTCCTTAGTGATTTTCACTATTATCTTCTCAGTACTTGACATCTAAATACCCAGGCAGTCAGCGGCTGTCAGGGAGCTCCACTCACGAGCAGGGCTGTGTGTGGAGCTGGGGGAGGAACGGGAGCGAAAATGCTCCCTGCTCTTCGAGAATGTATAACTTAGAGTAAACCTGAGCTGCTAAATAGATCAATTATTCATTTAAAATGCTGAAAGAGCTTTCACAACAGGCTCTTTAGGAACCTTCTTTTTATAAATCATAATGATTTGTGTTTATTTTAAATAATTTACCAAATATTAAAAAGGCACAAAGAAAATACAGATTGCCAGTAATCCTAACATTCAAATAACCATTGTTAACGTTTTGATGAATAACTTCACATTTTTTTCAATGCACATACTAGGTAATTTTGTACATACATTTACTTTTTTTTTTTTTTTTAAGGTACCATATTGCTTTTTTTCACTGAATACAACATGGCCAACTTTGCTGGTAACTGCTGATCTGTGGCATCATTTTAGTGGCTGAAAGCATTCCCTTGCAAGGATATGCTGTGATTTGTTTCAACAGCTTTCTATCAGTGTTTTCTGATTTTCTGGTTATAAAGAGCAATGCAGTTAACATCCTCACACATGTGTATGTCCAATGGTCCCTGTACGACCCGACGACAAACGGCCACATGCAGAATTTCTGGGTCAAGTATCAGCTTTTTTTGAATCAAGCCCTGGGCAGATTTGGGTAGGCTGACTTCCAAAGGCTCAGCTGTAAAGGTCTTCTCTAAACGATGTTCATTATTTTGATTGGATGATTACGTCACAGTTCAAATCCATGATGGATCTGAGTCTGTCTCCAAGTCCAAGGATGTTCAAGTCTGTAAGTTGGTTCTGAAAGGTTGATGTCCTCGTGACTCTGCCAAGGACTCTGAATTTTGATCCTTTCAACAAATGTCCGTCAGTCCCCCCCTTCCCTGTTGTAAGCTCTGGCCTGCCCCCTCCCCCTGGGGGAGACAGCTGTATATATGCATGGGGAGGGGCACAGGCATGCTACTGTGTCTCTCCTAAGACTTTGGCTCGAACTTGCTCTGTACACTTCAGGTGCCTCCTCCCAGCCCACCGACCCACGGTAGTGGGATTTTTAGCAAACCAGCGCTGACCTCCTCTGAAAAGCTGGGAAATTCACAGGGCTGACACCGGGCAGCCTGCAGACTCACATGGCTTTCCTGCTCCCCCACAGTTAGGGCTGCTTCTTCACCCACTGTCATTCCTGCCTTGTGTCTATGGGTGTATGAGTGGCATTCTAGATCTCGTTTCTTCAGGTTTGGAAAGAGAAGGTATTACAAGCAAATAAAGAACTCTTGTGCACTGGATTTCATAGTGTTTTCTTGTAGGACCAATGGGTCTGGGAAGGAATCAGTTTCTGCCCTGATGGGGAGAGCTTTCCACTGTGCTTCTGGGTTACCCTTTCTTCATGGGTCCTCTTCAGCCTCTGGTCTCCGAGTCCTGTGTCTGACCCCATGGAAAGTGAAGGCAACTCAAACAGAGACGAAATACAGGAAAAGCAGAGGCTAAGGCAGATGGAGGCTGTGACAAGTGGCTCCCTCTGGCTCTTCCAATGGAGTCAGTCCAACTTGCTCTTCCCCATGGTGCCAGTGTTTCTGTCTGCAGAGACTCCAGGGGGCTGGTGCAGGACACAGACCCTCTCCTCCAATCCAGGCGGTGTCTACAGCAGCTGGTGGCTTTTGAGCTTGTTTTAGGGGAAGGGGTGGTGTCTCTCCTGTTTCCCACTCCTTCCCACCCCATCATCTGTCTTCAGGAGGCACATCTAAGGCATAAGGCCCACAGAGGTTGAAAAGGATGGAGGAAAAGACTCATCCGTAATATACTCCCCAAAAGGCCGCCGTGCTCAGGTCAACAGCAAACAGAGTAGAGCTGAAGCTCAGAGGCGTGATTTGCACAATGGTCACACGTTCCATTCAGCAAGAAGACACAGCCTCTCCAAAGATGGAGCACCTAACAGAGCAGCCCCCTGTGGAGGAGGCTAAGAACAGATAGAGCAGCAGGGGAATGGACAGACCCTCTAATTACTGGAGGATAATCAGATAAAAATAAGCAAGGATACGGGAGAGCAGCACGGATCTCAGCAAGAGCTTAGGGGACCCACGTGGATTTCCACATTCAGTGGCAGAGCTAGAGATGAAGCCGCCTCCTGTGCCCACGGGTGGTGAGTGGAGGTCAGAGGCGGCAGGGTGGTTGGAGGTCGGTGAGTGGAGCTTGGAGGCCACATGGTAGCCCCCCTCTCACCCTGGCCGGTGGGAAGGCTTTCACATAGCCCATGTCCACTGACCATGTCGCTATTAAGCCAGAAGCTCATACAGAAAGACATGTTAAAAAATGCGCAGCAGTTGGGAATTTAGTAACACATGGCTAAATAACTTGTGGGTTAGAGAAGAATCTGTTTGGAAGCATGAGAAGAGCCCAAAGTTGATTCTTTAGGGGAGAAAAAATACACCCCAAACTGACCATTACAGACAAACTTCTGGCAAAACTGTTACAGCGGTCATGTTACCAATGAAGAATTATAATTATGGATGACGGTGAAATTTCAACAATGCAAGAGTGCTATTAACAAATACAGCTGATTGGGGTTCTTCCGGTGTCCGTGCTTTATTAAGTCACCGTGAACTCTGAGTACTGAACGCCGAAACCCTGCTCCCCGGGGGAAGCCGGCCTGGCTTGCTGCCAGCCTCTGGTCACAACATTTTCATCAAGCAATCAATACGTCACCTTGTTTTACGTGTATTTCTCTTTAAAGACACCTTATTTAATATATATTGTTGATTCATTAACAGCAAAGCCACAGCCAACAGGGCTGTAACTCATGCTGGAATGAAGCTGAACTAACTTGCGTGTCTTCTCTGCAGACAGCCTCTAGGCATGTAGGAAGGCGCGTTAGCTCTGTGCTTTGGGGACATGTTAAACAGCCAAGGGCTCAGAAATGCAAAAACCATGATACCAACTAGATGCAGGAAGGACCCTTGCTTGGGCTACGAGAACCGGACGAGGGGTGGAGAGAGGGTTGGCTGGCTCGGCTGTGGCCAACGACATGTGCCTTGTGTCAATTCCATCTTTCACTGTTCTGCGCGGGTCCGGGTTCCGCACACTCAGATCTCTGCAGGTGTTTATTCTGAGGTTACGCGTAAGCCTTCATGTGTGGGCAAAGTTGGAAACTTGGAATCTGTGGATAAGAGGGATTGACTCTGCGGACCGACGATTTTTTTTGAAGACGACTTCCTTTAGAGCAGTTTTAGGTTTGCAGCGAAACAGAAAGGGAGATGCAGGGGTTTCTCGAACACTCCCTGCCCTGCCCCCAACGCAGTCTGCCCGCTCTCGACATCACTCACCAAGATGGCACCTCTTTCCCTGAGGGTGGATCTACGCTGACGCGTCACACGTCACACGTCACCTGTGGTTTGCCTTAACCTTCGCCCTTGGTGTTGCACATTCTGTGGGCTTGGACAGATGAATAGTGACGTGTATCCATCATTGTAATATAACATAGAGCATTTTCACTGCCCTAGAAATCCCTCTGCATTCTACTTCTCTCTCCCTCATCCCCCACCCAAGAAACCAGTGATCTCTCGACTGTCTCCACAGTTCTGCACTTTCCAGAATGTCCTATGGTTGGAATCAGGCAGGATGAAGCCTTTTCACTTAAAAACACACATTGAGGTTTCCTCCATCTCTTTTCATGGCTTGATAATGCATTTCTCTTTTGTGCTGAATGATATTCCTGTCTAGATAGACCACAGGGTATCTGTCACCTACTGAAGGACACCTTGGCTGCTTCCAAGTTCGGACAATTATGAGTAAAGGGGCCATAAGCATCTATAAGCAGGCTTCTATAGGGACGAAAGTTTCCAATTCGTCTGGGTCAGTTGCCGAGGAGTGCCGCTGCTGGACCCTTTGGTGAGGGTGTGTATGGTTTGTAAGAAACCACCAGACTGCCTTCGGCAGCAGCTCTGCTACTCTGCATTCCCACCAGCTGGGCCGGAGAGTTCCTGCTGCTCCACGTCCTCAACAGTGTTTTGTGGTGTCCGTGTTCTGGATCTGGGCTTTTCTGCTAGACATGCCATGGAATCTCATTATTGTTTTAGCTTGCATTTCCCTGATGACATGTTACGTGGAACTTTTATATGCTTACCTGCCATCTGTAACTATTTTGCTAAGGTGTCTGGTAAGCTCGTTGGCCAAGATCCACTTTCATAAAGGTGAAAAAAAGCACACAGCTGAGATGATCTGAAGAATTTAATCTAATTCCTGGACTCAGCTAGACTGTAATCTTAACAAGGGTGAAAACTCGTGTTTTAGTCATTGCTGAATTTCTAGCCTGGAGAACGGCGCTCATCATGCGACAGGAGCCCTATCTGCTGAACAAGTCTTGACCATCAAGTAAGACATTTGTGGATTTGTTCAGGAGTCAGCCAACGTGGCTTGCAGGACAACTCTGGGCCTCAGTGTGTCATTATAAATAAAGTTTTATTGGGATACGAGCATACCCATTTATGTACATGTCCTCTAAGGCGGCTTTTGCGCTGTGATGGTGGAGTTAACTATTGCAAATGAGACTGGCTGGTTCTAAAAGCTGAAAATTACTTTCTGGCCCTTTACAGAGGGGGCCACAGCCACGGATTACCTGTCGGGTCAGCCTGTTGCCCGGGGAGGGGCAGCACACTGAAGAAGGGATGGGGCACCCATTTCGAGTCCCCAACACTTCCTTTTACTTTATGTCTCCCTGGTTTAGTCTCACATGGTATGGAGGCTTCAGATGCTATGGATGGCTAGGGAGCCAGCACCTCCTTCCTGGTGTTCCGTCTGATGGGGTAGAAAGATGTCAATACAGATTTGCTAGCCTCATATGTAACTCTGAAACTCAAAAGTTCTGCACACTGCAAGTTGTTCGGAACTCTTTTGGTTGCAAAACCTGACCTGAACTGATGAGATACTATTTATAATCATTATTTTCCCCACTCAGTCTGAATATTCATGTGTTTTCCTGCAGAAATATTAATGGATTTGATTACAGGGTGCTGCCCCCAGAGCCTTCAGTTTTTCATGTAATATAGAGCATATGCAGTGCATTATCTTTTGAAAGCTGCAAAGTTGTGAATTCCAAATCACATCTGGCCCACGGGTTTCCAAGAAGGCACACAGGCCTCTAACGGCGACATGACATGCTATGGTTATAATTCAGTTGTAATCAGGGCTCAACTTCGAGCAGGAGAAGGACAGTCCTGTGAAGGGGGTGCTTGGCGCGTGGGGGGGGGGGCTCAGGAAGCAGCACTTGGTGGGTATCTGGCAGCTGAGCCTGGGCTGTGAGCACAAGTAAAGGGTTCGAAGCAGTTTCGGACAAGATAAAAGAAGGATGGGGCTGTTGTACTGGAAGGAAATTGCTGACTTTTCCTAGGACTCATTTATGTCCAGGCAAAGTTGGGACGTTTATACTGCACCGGTGATCTGCCCATGCTCCCTCCTGGTCTGTGAGGGTCTCCGTGGGCCCCTGGAATGGCAGAGAGCCTCCCTACCCTGCTCCTGACATCCCTGGTCGGGAGTCAGTGTGGGCAGCGTGTCCGGGGCCGAGCTGGAGCTGTGTGTGGGCAGGGAGGCGAGCACCCGGCACTGCCTTTGTCTCCGGTCCCACCCCACCTCGAAGGGGAGGGCGCTTGCAGAATGCTCAGAGGGGCCACCATGTGGGCTGAGCAAGATGAACGGCAGACTTGGAGTGTCTGGGAGAAGCAGGATTATAGGAAAACAAGAGGAAACCAGAAAACAAATGACAGCATCCACTAATGGTGTTGGTTTTTCCTTCTTATGGGTCTAATCTTTATTTATTTTTTCTTTTTTTCTCTTCTTGCTTGGGACCAAATTATGCTTTCAAAAGCTAGTCATTTTTTTATGGGCTGGTTGCATGACTTCATTAACTTGAAAGAATTTTTTGCCGACTGCCTTTAATTGCCTTTTTCCCTTCAAATCAAAGGTCCTTATAGTCAGTCCTGGATCAGCTCCAAATGAAGTGATTATACGTTGTTGCCTTGATCCTCACCTCTGATTTCCTCCAAGTAAATGGACTATTCACATCCCTGCCTAAAAGTAACGACCCATTCACAAAGGGAGCACCTGCCAGGGTGGATGATTGGCTTCCTAGGGAGATGTGAATTTGCACAGGTAGGAAATCCCCTCAGAATTCTTACAGAAAGGACCAAACTGAAAGGTAGGAAAGGGTAAGGGGAACGGTTGGTTGCTAGGATGACAAATGAGGAAGCGCAGAGCCTGTGATCAGGTTGCTTTTCTCTTTGGATTCGATTCATGAAGCTGTGGGGACCGACTGTCTGAGCACTCATCCTGTGTGCCGCAGGAGGCATCAGGGGACATGGGGTGACACCGCTGAGGTCCTGCGGAGGCACAGCTCTAGCACACGGGGGCAGAAGAGGTGTGATCGGCTATCATGATGATGCTTCAAGCACCCGAGGCCAGGTCTCTGGGCCTACGCCTATTCTCCAAGCTTCTGCAGGAAGATCTTTTTGTGTGACACCCAAACACTTTGCAAAGTCAGTTTCTGGGGTGCCCAAAAAGTGAAGAATACAAGTTACTGTCAGGAATATAATCTAGTTAGAACAAATTGCCCAGGCATGAAGGTGAATTAGCTACAGAGAGGCTGACTGGCGGGGAATTGCCTGATTTGGAGATTGCCATCTGCTCAATTATCAGGGTGATAATTATTTGAATGACCTTTAAGCCCATCTCTAGGAGAGCACAAGAGTAAATACATTCCTCAATTCATTAACTATTGTTGTTTTTTTTTCCTTCTTCTTCTTCTCTCGTGTCTTAACTCAGATTGAATGCAGGGAGTTCAGAACAAATGGACAGACTGGATGGGGACACAAGGATGCATGCGTGAGGAGGAGGAGTTGGGACATGGACCGCAGCAGCACTGCCCAGATGGGAGGGTTCTGACTGATGGGGACAAAGGAGAAGAGAATTCAAGAAGGTATCGCGACAGAGGGAAGAAAGAGGAAGCCAAGTTCCTGCCCAGTGAAAGCTGCTCTCTACTCCAGAGTCCCTCACCTCCACTGGTAACCTCTGGGGACCTTCCTGGAGGCCCAATCTGCCAATATGGGGCGCCTTTGCTAACCTCCCCTCCTGTGTTTCCCTCCAGTGTTTCCAAGATGCCACTCTGCAAGGTACCAGGGAAACAGAGCTACAGCAGGGGCAGGCGTGATCCTCTCTAGGCTTGTGGTGTAGAAGAGGACACAGAGAAAACCCTTGTAAACCATGAATAAATCATGTAATTACACACTGTGTACGGCTACCAAGGAGAAAGGGCAGTGAAACAGACGAGCAGATGGAGAATGCCTCATATAAGAGCTGAGGGTGGGTTCCTCAAGCCAAGACCTGGGGGAGAAGGAGCTCGCCTTGCAAAGGAAAGACTGTTCTGAGCAGGGGGAGAAGCAGATGCAAAGGTCCTGTGGTAGATTGCTGCCATATATGTTCTGGAAGCTAAAGACAGAAGCAAATGTGGCTGCGGTGACGTTGCTTAAGTGATGGACTCAACCAGAATAGATTTCTTCAGTGATCGTTAGGTTCCCTGAGCACATGGGTTGTATTCAGTAATTTTTTGGAATTTCTCAAATTGCTAGAGCAAAAAACCACAGAGCAACAGTGAGGAAATTGTCACGGGGTCATGGAAAGGAGTTGTTAGCACCTTCCAGAACTCGGGGTGCATGGTTTGGAAGCCTGATATGCCCACCTTTGGCTTTTCCTGTGGGTGCATTATTTTTCATGTTCCCATGTTGGGAAGAGAAAGAATAATCCATACAAGAGCAGGCCTGGGCCCTATGGTTTATATTTAAAGATTTAACACGCCCCATTTATAACATCTTCATTAATTTACGAGGTTATAGTGTTGTTAGTCGCCTAAAACTCTTGTAGAGACATTGTAGGATGGGAATAAATAAGAAAATAATTACAACGATCATGTCTTCTGAGCCTGGGGTCGGTGAAAATAAACCATCAGTGGGTTTGGGCGACTTGCTCAAGTGACTGCAAACCACGGCTCCGTTGTTGGTAAGGTCAGTCATGGAAAGCTATGGAGGCGTCAGGAACAAAACACAGCACTTGGAAGAGAACTTCATATGATTCATGACTTCACACCAGAGGTGGAGAAGTGATCGATAAACACACACAATATATACGGGAGCCAGAGGCCCGGCTAAGGCTACGTGAGAAGCTGGGCTCCACAGGCAGGCCCAAGCGCTGCTCAGTCTTTCGTGGCCGCCTGACCTGAGGAAGCCACTCAAGGTCTCCATGCCTGTTTCCTCACTGACGAGGGGGCAGCTTCAGTGCTGCCCACCCTCAGGGCGTGATGGGGCCTGTTGGCCAAACCTGACCTGAACACCTGCAGAGGCTGTGAGCTAAGAAAGCTTTTTGCATCTTTTAAGAGGTTTTATTTATTTATGTGCAAGGGAGAAAGACAGTGAGTGAACATGCTTATGAGCAGGGGCGGGGCAGAGAGAGGGAGAAGCAGACTCTTTGCTGAGCAGCAGGACGCCATCCTGGGACCCTGGGACCATGACCTGGGCTGCAGGCTGACGCTTCACCGACTGAGCCACCCAGACGTCCCCAAGAATGGTTATTGCATTTTTAAATGGTTGCAAAAACATAAACAAAAGAAAACAAACAAACCCCAGAAGAATCATATTTTGTGACCCATGAAAATTGGGTGAAATTCAAATTTCACTGTCCCTAAGTAAGGTTTTGTTGGAACGTAGCCAGGCCCGCTGGCTTCTGTGTCATCTGTGGCTACACAGTAGGGCCGGGAGTTGGCTAGAGACCGCAGGCCTACTGTGTTCTCCCCAGACCCCGCTGCCCAGGGTTTAAGAGGGGCTAGCCGGCACCTGGCCATCTGCAGCCCAAGCTGGACAAGACAGAAACCTCTCTCTGGACCACTTGGAGTTACCACGACGGTACAAGTCATGCTGTGAATACTTAACTATCAAGCAAATGAAGGGTGAGAATCACAAAAAAAAAAAAAAAAAAAAAAAAAAAAGAGTGAACCCGTGCACACTTTTTTTTTCATTTAAAGATTTTATTTATTTATTTGACAAAGAGAGAGAGGGCATGAGCAGGGGGAGCAGCAGAGGGAGAGGGAGAAGCAGGCTCTCTGTTGAGCAGGGAGCCGGATACAAGGCTTGATCCCAGGATCCCAGGATAACGATCCGAGCTGAAGGTGATGACGGAGCCACCCAGGCGCCCCTACACAGGCACTCTTAAGTATGAATTTCAATAGAAATACAAAAACAAATTCCAAATAATTTTTATTTGCTTGTTAAATTGAGTTCAGTAGGACCTCTATTTTCTAGTCGTTGATTTTTGAATGTGTATCAGGTTAACAAAACTGCCTTCCTCACTGAATATCTCAAAATGAAACTTCCATTGTGTCCGAAACCAGCTGTCTTTGTAACCAGGCTGCTGGCCGTTTTTGCTGCGTTGTTTCGCAGTTTTGTGCTCTGTCAGGATAAGAACTTGACCTTCACAGGACCTTCTGTGTTCCCTGGGTCTCAGGCTCAGGCGGAGAGTGGTCAGTCTTGGCATTTTTTGCAGCCACGTTCTGTTGGTGGGTTTTCCGTGACTTGTAGGAGGGGGGCAAGGCCCCACGGGACCCCCAAGGACAGGCTTTGAGCCATGATGGCTTATCAGAAAGTGAGGGCAGAGCATTTCTAGTCCTTTCCCTGAAACATCTGTTTTAGGTAACTCATGGTCTTCCTCTGGAAGTTCGAGGTTCTGTCATTTTAGGTTTTCCCCAGTTTCACTGCGGCTGCTTCCCGGAGTCCCAGGCAGCTGCTTTTGCAGGCAGGGCAGCGGTGACACTGCTCTGGATGGTTTTGCCCTTGGAACGGATCCGTCCTTAATGTATGTTCTGTCCGGGGTCTTGGCACAGATGGGCTGATTCCTTTAGCATTTCAAAGTGTCCCTAATCAGCCAAAAATATTTAATAGGTGTTCACAGTTAAATAGTTCTAGATGCTAGAATTTTTAATAGAGTGGAATCGCCACCCTTGTTCCCACATGGCTCATGGCCTTAAAGGGAAGAAAGGCTCTCGGCGGACTCTGTTCTAAAGACGAAGTCAGAGTTGTCACAGGATGTGGACGTGGAAATCTCTGGTCTCAGAGCTTGACAGGACAGGCAGGTGTCTGGTGTTGTCGGAGAAGGCAGAGAATTTACATGGGGGTCGAGGAGATGGGCAGCAGAGGGGTTCTCTGGAGCGGGAGAGGGTTGGCGCGCCTTTGCAAGAATATGTGGTGCAGTGGGTGGGCACCAGAGCCCCTCCGGAGAACTGCCCGGTGACAGTGCTGGGGAGCGCCCCCTGGTGGCAGGGCAGAGAATGAGGAACAGGCTGCACCCACGTCAATAAGATGGGACCAAATGCCCCGTGTTGCTGGTGGTGAGCGGGCAGGCACCAAACGTGGACGCCAGCCGTGAGCCACCTGGAAGGTGACTCCCATCTGAGGAAGACTGCCTGGGGGGCAATGTGACCCGGCAGGCAGGTGGACGGCAAGAAGTCGGCGGTTGTTGGAAGTGGTCCAATGGAGGAAACACTGCTTGGGGTGCAGATGTATAGTGAAATTTCCTGCAGGGAACATCCAGAGGAACCCCCAAAGCACCCCTCAGAGCCTCTGCCACATGCAGGTGCTCCACCAAGAGTCGGCTTCCCTCCAGGTCCCTCTCCTACCCACGGAGCCTGACCCTGGGGGACTGACAGTAACAGCCCGTGAGTGTGCATGGAGGCTAAGCAAGGAAGAGAACAAAGGCCCTCTCTCCTTCCCATAGACGTTGTGTGATCCTAAGGGCAGCTCAGCTGATGGAGGAAAGACATCTGAGAGTCAGTGACATTAGGACATTTTTGCATTTTATCCCTGAAAAAAAATCGCTGCTTGTTGATAGTTCCTGGAAGTGGCCAAAACCTCTGTGTGCTCTGCCTGAGACTTCATTAAGGGTGAGGAGGAAAGGAGTCTGAAGAGCCAATCGCAGGAAAGAAGAAAGGTGCTTCTGTCTGCTACTTTGAGCCCGCTCTGTCCATCTGGGTTTTCAGAAGGACGGGAGAGCACAAGCCAAGTGAGAAATTTGTTTTCCCGATTCAAGAGTCCTTTTGAGGCTAATCCAGAATTCATGGCTTATCCTGGCTCCCCACACATCCACCTGAAGAGGCAAATTTTACCAGCGCACATGGCTAATGACGCCCTGAGTCCGAGGAATTTACGAGAGTTTTATTCAAGCCAGCGCTAGGGCACGAATTTTCACACTTGGGGCCACATCTCTCGGGATTTCATAGGTGGGTTTCAGAGGTTCTCTGGACTCCCCGAAATTGCAGGCCCTTATGTACATTTTTTCTGGGGAGAAATGTAGCCTTCCACCTTTTTCTCGAAAGAGTGCTGAAGTAAATTTCTAAGTCCAGGATGCAGCTGCTCCCTCCGGGACCCCAGGTCAGCCGACTCTAAGTTGAATAACGCTCATGTCCCTAGAAATGATCCACTTGACCAGAAACGCAGGCTATGAGCCAGGCCGTCCCCAGCTGCCAAAGAACTCATGATTTCCTTGTTCTAAATTAGGTCAGATGCGCAATTTCAGCCAATCAGCTTAAGCCACATGCTTGTTCCTTATTCCCCGGGTTGAGCTGCTGGCCTTATAAGGAAATCCCTGACCTCCTAGTCAATCAGGCCGCATTTCCTCATCATGCTTCTAACGCTCTATAAAACTCTATAAAACTCGCTCTTGCCCGAAACCCCACAAGAGCCATACCGTTTGTGAGGCCCTGCGCTCCCCCACCCCATGGCCTGCTTGCCCTGGAATGAAGACCATCAAACTCGCTACACAACTGTGTTACTTCTGTCATTTGACAAGGGTCTCTGACCTAGAAAAAGGTAGATCTTTTGGGCCCGTGAGCCATTCAAGCTGAAAGAAACAAAAGTCCCACCCCAGTGGCCAGGAGAATGGCCTGGGGTCTCAGAAGCAGACACAGAGGTGAAGTTGTGGGTTGGGATGGTCACTGGAGCCTAGCACCTGGGAAGGGAACGGGAGGAAGTTGGGAGAGTCCAGCCACCAGATAAGCCTGGCCGCCAGTCACTGGCATGAGTGTGTGGGTCGGAGCACCCCATCTCCCAGGCTCAGGTGGCCCTGGTGGCTGCCCGGAGCTCCTTCACCAGAGGCAAATCCCCTAGGAAGGGAAAGACTCTGCAGCGAACGCTCCCCAACCCGGGGGTCCCGTTGGCATAGTCCAATGTCCACCACCAGGTGTGTCTCCTGTCTTTCAGGATCCTTGAAACCAAGCCCTCGAGAGTGGTTATCTCTCTTCCCTGATCTGTTTCCCTGCTCAGAGCAGCGGGTGGGCTCATCTCCCTGCTACTCAGAGAGCTCAGGTTCATAGCTACAAGCAGCTCATCTTGGATGTGCTAGAACACTACTTCAGAAGGGGCTCAGATTTTTAAAGAGCACCACATCTGAGATTCAGATCAGTACCAGTACCTTTCTCATGAGAAATACACTGTTAGAATGTCCAGAATTCCCTATGGCAGTTTTTGATGGACTAGAGCACAAGCAGAAGAATGCAGAGAACCCCAGACAGAGACACAAGAAGAGGCATCCGTGGCTCCTTTGAGTGCCGACTTGCTCTATGTCCCGAATCCAGGGTTTCCCCTGATCGCATGGGCCCCCAGCCTGGCCCACCTGGCCCGTGATAGGTTTCACCTTCACCGACGGTGTCTCTTGCAGGAGGAGGCTAGAACCACCTGGATGAATGCTTGCTGCTTGCCTTTTCACTCTCCATGCTGCCCACTGTCCCTTCATCCCTCGCTGGGCTGGGGAGCAGCAGGGAGATAGGAACTCAGCTGTCGGGGAGCTTCATGTCAGGAATGTCAGGCCCTCACAGCTATTCTCCCCAATTGGAATGTTTTCTGAATGGTTTGCTTGAGAGCTGAGTCACCACCTGTTCATCTTTCTGCTGTGGAGAAAGCCCACCAGTTCTCGCTGGCTCTGTGTGTAAGTATGAGAAACAATCCCTCTTGTTCACTTTTAACTTTTGATTCAATCTGGAAAAATTGCATGTATTCTAAGAATACAAGTGATTGTGCTAGTTTTCTAAGCATATTTAATGGTGCAAGCAGCTTCTAAGGTTTAAGAACCAACTGACAGAAAAAATAGGATTTAACTTTGCCTTCGATTTTTATAAAATGTATACCTTCATTTAAAAGCAGAAGCATAAAACTATAGTCTGGGAATTTGTGGTTTTCTTACTGCATATGGAGTGATCTGGAATCCACTGGAAAAACTGACATCACCCTTCGCTCAAGAACTGCTCGTGTTTGGGGTGCCTGGGTGGCCCTGTTGGTTAAGTGTCTGTCTTTGGCTTAGGTCACCATCCCGGGGGCCTGGGATAGAGTCCTGCATCAGTCTCCTAAAATACTGATTGGGCCTGACTGTGAATGCCGCACTATGGAGGTTGAACACAGATGGAAGACATCCTCTGTCTTCGAGGGCTCGGCATGTTCCTCGGGAACGTAGCGCGTGGCTGCAAAGAACTAGTATCCAACGTGGTGTGGGGGGAACGTCACAGGACATTCGTAAACGTTACAGACACTCAGGAAGGCAGAGCTGACCTCCAGCCACATACAGGATCTGTGTGTCTGGAGGCAAGGACCACATTACCAATGCAGCCGGCCTTAATTGAGGCTCTGGAATGTGAGCAGGTGTGTGAACTTCCTCAAGCCACCCCTTATCATGTGATGGGATTCTGTGTTCCCTACATGATGGTTAAGTGAATGTCCCAGTTTTGAAAAAAGCTCCTTGACGGGAAAAGTTTAAACGGAGTCTTAGTCTTACTTTCCAGAGTTTTAGCCCCCAGCAGGTGGTTTCATCGATTTTATCACTGATGATGAACACTGAGAGGAATCTCTGCGTCCTCGCTACACACGCTGGTGGG
Organism: Spilogale gracilis; assembly: GCA_004023965.1. Taxonomy (NCBI): domain Eukaryota; kingdom Metazoa; phylum Chordata; class Mammalia; order Carnivora; family Mephitidae; genus Spilogale; species Spilogale gracilis. The sequence continues at coordinate 89,247 of PITA01000059.1, forward strand.
GTGAAAAACAATTTTTTTGAAAATTAGAAATTATAAGAATGTGCCTGTGAGCAGAGCCTACCTGAAAATGTTGGCTTCTGTAGTCTGAATTTAATCTCCTTGGGAGATGAACGTCAACTACGCTGATGTAACAAGAAGTATTTTCTTTATTGTCAGGTGGCACTTAACAAAGTATCATCTTTCTCCATAGTGTTGAAGAGAATCGTTTCTTCTAGATGTTTCTGTCGGGAAAGGCAGTCTCCTGTGGGGAGCTCTGCCTCATGGGCGCAGACTTGGGTCTGGGGCACATCCTCACTGGGGCCAGAAAGCTCCGCCGGCACCTGCTGACGGTCTCGTGGAGACTGCCTCCCCTCCTGCAGATTCAGTGCCTGTCCTCTGCTCTGAGTGTGTCGTAAGTGTGTCGTACGGCCCCTGGCCAACTCCACTGCTGCACCTGTCCTCTTGGAGTGAGGGGACAGGGCCCTCCTGTTTTGGCACGAGATGGGTGTGTGTGAGCCCGTTGCCCAGTACCAGCTGCCAGGAGGGACCTGGGGCCACAGGCTCGATGCCCCCCGCTCAAGCTGACCCTGTGAAGCCTCTTCTCTAGGGGAACACAGCGTTGTGGCCAAGAAGCCACGGGCACCAGCACGTGGAACTCTGCGCCCGGAGACTGGTCTCACCCTGGAGAGTGCTCCGTGGAGAGGCTGGTGCAAGAACAGCCGGCAGCGGGTGGAGGAAGGCGAGGAGCTAGAATCTATCAGGTCGTGTCCAAGGAAGCCATAGGTCACTGGTGGCAGCTGGAGAGCCCTGGCCCGGCTGTAGGGTATGTGGAATTGCTTTTACTTCCTCTATTTAATAAGTTGCAGGTCCATAAATTTCCTGGCACTGTCGCTGGTATGGAAATGAGAAATTTTAGACCAGCATAGTTGGTATGCACTCAGGATTCTGAAGTCTGATCTGAAGTATGGCATGAACATCGTAAGACTTCAGCTCATCTCCCCTTGATCGTGAATTTAGATCTGGATTCTTGGTCCATGGAGTGGACTTCTCTGTAGGCTCAGAAGGAAGGAAGCTCGGCGGTTTTACTTCACTGTCACCTGAGCCTAGGATCAGCATGTGGCCAGGGTGGTGGTGGGTGAATATCGATTTTTTTTTTTTCAAGATTTTATTTGTTTGACAGAGAGAAACACAGCCAGAGAGGGAACACAAGCAGGGGGAGTGAGAGGGGGAGAAGCAGGCTTCCCGCCGAGCAGAGAGCCCGATGTGGGACTCGATCCCAGGTCTCCGGGATCATGACCTGAGCCGAAGGCAGCCGCTCAACCAACTGAGCCACCCAGGCATCCCAATATCGATCTTTTGAATGATCCAAGCATTGGATGAGAAACTCATTTGTCTATCAGTTATCATTCTTAGAAAGCTGTGCTTAGAAATGGGATTCAATCGCTGGTTTGCTGTGGGCAGAGAAGGAGGAAGACTGACATTTACAGGTCAGTGGGTCCCGGGGCACGTGTCAAGGACCACACCGACAACTTTTGTACCCGTGGCTGTATTCCTAACACTTCTGACTTAGAGAGGGGAGTACAGGGCCGGCGCAGCCATGGGGGAAACCAGCCCCACTCACAGCCAGCTTTCCTGAGCCGTCGCCCTGGCTGAGCCCTGAGCCCTCTGCTCACAAGGCGGTCGGAGATGCAGGCTCTGGCGGGAAGCTAGAGAAGACCCGTGTCTGATGTCGATCCCTTTCGAGAACTTTCAAGTAGGCAGCTATGCAGGTTAGGAGAGACAGAGGCCACTTGGAAATGCTTTTTGTGGAAAAGATCCGTGAGTTTCTGTTAATCACAAGCTTAACATGAGCCAAAGTGCCACGTGATGCCCAA